>PNEQ01002418.1:89350-112771 GCA_003012365.1 Medauroidea extradentata
AATAGGGACAAAATTTCAAATCAAAAGTTCCAGTACGCAGTTTTAAATCAGAGTTTTTCCTAAAGGTTGGCAGTTAATGATTTAACAAAGAGTTATTGTACTGAAATATAATTTAATTTACAATAAAGTTCTAAGCTAGAAATCTGTTTCAAATTTTGTCCCTATTCGCCCCAGCGTCCCTATTCACCCCATTTTACGGAACTTGATCTTCTTGAATCTGAGTATTTGTGTCATAAAAAGGATTGGGTTACTGTACAAGAAGTAAATTTGGCTACCATTATTTACTAATGATAAGTAAGGTTGTGTAATACACTAGTGTGTTGTGTGTGTGTGTTTCATCACGTGGCCATTTTCATTAGCCTAGTATTTTGTGCATCTTGGGTGAGTACAGTTTACATGGCATGACCAACGGTGATAAAACATTTTAGAGTTTGCCAAGGATTAGTTACCGTGTTGTTGGTGAATTTTGCGTTTTTTTTTTTTTTTTTTTTACCTGTTTAAAGCTATCCATCTGATTTTCCACGAATTCATGTAACTGCATAATCATATCTTAGGTAAGCATTGTTTACTGACGGCTTGTTTCCATGCTCTGTCGCCACTCCACCTTGATCTCAATTAATTTAGCTCATTCTTTGGATCGGGTGGGCAAGAGACCTATTTCTTGGGTGGAGTTGTTGGCTCCCACTTCACTGTGGCCTTTTCTCGTTCATGGTGACCCTGCATGTCGCCTAAGTGAATAAAAAAGCATGCATTGCATTTGTGCAGCTAATGTATGTAAAATTATAGCTGCAGAAGCTGGAGAAGGTACAAAGAAGAGCAGCGAGGTGACTGAAGGTTAAATGGAGAAGGCAAGGGCAGGCTGGTGAGTACGAAGGTAACTTTTAGCCATCAGTGATGCTAAAGGAATTGTGGTCAGTCTAGTAGAACAAAATGAGAAGAGTGGAAAGTCTGATAAGATGTATTAGGTAATGAATGAAGAGAGAGGATGGGGTAAATTGTGATGCCTGTTAACTAGAGGAAGAGACAATAACAGAGAGAAGATTCAGAGTCTGTGGAGCCGAACAGAACAGGTTAGGCAGTCTAAGTTTAGGAGGAGGCTGGCGAGGGACTGAACTTTACTTTCAGAGGAGGTTGGAAACGTAAGAGGGGTTTGGTAAGTTATTGAAGAAGCTGGTAGACCTTTTGTTACCATGCGATTGTGCAGTTGCAAGTGAACTACAGTATTATTATTGTTGTTGTAATTGTTGTTCGAAGTGTTTTCACCCTTAATCATAGCTGATTGATGCACTAATAATTTGTATTTCTAGATAACTGAACTTTGTAATTTATAACTATTTTGTAACTTGTAAAATAAGTTTTTACTTTTCAGTTTTGGAAATGGTATCCTCACACAGTTGAGTTGAAGATTTCCGCACCATGGAAGTTGCCACACACTTTATGAAAGACATGATGCCACCAGCCCCATTGTCAACAGCAGTTCTAGTGACAGATCTGAACAAGGTGAGCAAAACATGTCACACCTAGTAGCGATAAAAAACCCTTACATAAATGCAAGTTGCACAGTGACACATTGCAATGATCCAAGTTGGTCATAGCCCTTGCGAGATATTATTTTTTAAAACCTACGGTAGATGAGAACCAATATCGTAAAATTACCTTATAACTTTGTTGCAAATTGGTTTTACTATCTAATGTAATTTTTCGAGACAAACAGTGTAAATATTTCAGCTAATTTATCAAGCATAAGAAATGTAACTAATTAGCTACCATTGGGCTGTATTCTGTCTCAAAAAAATCAGAGTACATAGTTAAAACCAGTTACAACAAAGTTTCAAAGCAATCTTATGATATCAGCTCCCGTAAATGTTTTAAAAAATAGTTATAGTTATGCATAGAAACTCAGGTCCAAGCTCTATAATGCCAGCAATGGGTATCAAAATGTTTTCCATGAGTGACAGGTAATGTATTTAATACTTGGCAATTGATTAAAAAAATAAGAAAAGTTGTTTACATTTTAAATGATTTATTTTACATCCTTATATCATAGCCTAGAAGTTAAAAAAGTTGTGGCGTTGATAACATAATGCTTTTCGTTATATCCCCACAATCTCTTCTCAAGACACTAACAGGGAATCTACAGGAATTTGGGAGTTTTCTGGTAGGGACAGTTAAGAAATATAAGTTCAGCTAATATGTGTTTCAATGTGGTATCACAAAGTAAATAGAGAGTGGAGGGGTTTTATTGTTTCACAATACCTGTTTCAAATAATATATTTTTAGTGTAGCCTATTTCTTCATCCACTATATTACACAGTTTTATATTGCAAAGTGAATAGTGGAGGGGTTTTATTTTACTATTTGATACCAACTCACTTTTTTTTTTATATTGTACAATAGCATTTAAAATAATAAATTTTATGCTATATACTACTGTACAAAATACTAAGTCGAACTTATTCAGATTTATTTCTCCAGACAATGCCAAAAATGCTGTTACAAATATTTAATACTTATTATGTAGTCCACTGTACATTTTTTTAAATGTACGTAAGTATCAGGCAGTAAGTCAAAGTCATGCAAATTTTATTTTTATGCGATTTGTGCAAATGTACCATTACATATTTAATTATGTCAGCAATGCAAATCTAGTGATTAGCTACTACAAGAAACTACCTTCGCTTTGCTTTGTAGCACACAATGTAATTTTATCTATTTGACTGAATGTATGCCATCATTAGCCATTCTATTTAAATGTTTCTAGGAGCGTTATTCCAATATTAAACGTTGCACTTTTTATGAACTTAAGCAATCTAAACTGATCATGTCTTTACATTAAACCAATTACGATAGACCCAAACAACTGAACACTATTATTAATCAACATTCTCCATGTAATGTATAACCATTCACCAATTTGCATTGCACTGTATTTCACATAGCAATACTTGTGTTTCATGAATTCTGGACCACTGTCTCACAAATTTGTTTTCTATGAATGAAATAATCAAATAGCGCTTGTCCAAGAGGCATGTATTAAATATATTTCCAGTTTTCCGGCCAAACAAAACTTTCCTTGGTCGATGTACAGAAATTTTTCACACTTTAAACTAACATTAACTAAATTTCAAAGGGAATGGGTAAATGCTTCTAACAAATTTTGTCTCTTGGGAACCCATTTAATACAAGGTTTTAACCAACAATTTGCCAAAAATACTGGAAGTATTGTTAGTTTACATTTGCATAAACAGGTGCGTCAAACATGCAGCTTGCGAGCTGCATACTGTACGTGAGGGATTTTTTTGTGCCCCTTCTCATCTTCGGACAAACTTAAAAATCCAAAAATCATTAGTCTAGAGCAGAAGTTGCAATGTTGGGACCAAACCAAAGGATGCAAGACCAATGATAACAATCTATCTCTGAATGTAACCAAATTGAAAAGCGCCGTATGCACCCCATAACATGCAATGTCGTATACCAAAGTTTTTTGTTAAAAAAAAAATTGTTACTCCCACCCCTGCGAAAGTACTCAATTCCCTGTCTGCCTGTAGTATATGAGCGTTCAATGTGGTCATGTAACAAAATAACAGCATAATAGTCTAGTTATTTTATAACGTCTTTGGGTCGAACAGTACGAAGTGGGCCACATGATGCTCCCTACCAGTTATATGGATCTGCAGATCAAGTGAGTTCGAGATGCCTGGAATAGTTTTTGTTTTACCATCGTCCTGATTTAACAGTGTTGCTATCTGTTTTAACATTTCCTTAATTTTTTTGTTTACGTACCGTAGGTGGTATCATGACAGAAAAATGGGAATCTAATTTTAATATACGTACAAGTATACTCGATGTTCAAGAAACTAGAAATGCCATTTTGTACTAACATTTATATAGTTAGTATAATACTGACATTAGTATATATTAATGTAATATAATGCAAAAGTCCATTGAAAAAGTAATAATTTTTTTGTCATATTTTTGGAATTTACTGCGTCAGCAGTGTAACCTCTTCTGGTTGTCATTAAATTAATGCAAGCAAAGGTAGATTGTCATTCTATTTATTCTGTATCTTATTCATGAAGAAAATTTTTTTCCAATAGGGCTTACCAATTTTTTTCCTCTAGGCCCTAATAAAAACTTGCAGCACAAGAGTGTGTTGCCAGCAGCTGCTGTTATGTTATAGCTTTATTGTTAAAAGACAGCAGGAACTTGTTGGGAGCATCTTGCCATGATACTGTGAAAACCACTTAGTAAAATTTCTCCCACCAAGGCAGTCTGGGTTTGGTTCCCGATGGAGTCATGCCGGTCTCCAAATTTTCTCATGTGGGAATCATGCTGAATGATGACGTTGGTCAGTGAGTTTTTTCTGCAATCTCCTGTTCCCCCGTCCATTCTGCTGTTGCTCCATACAGCCATAAATCAATTCACTCCTCACCAGTGGTAAAGACATAGTGTTAAGACTACACCTGGTAGTTTTATAAGAGGTTTGAAAAATTTTTTTTAAAAAGCAAGGTAATCTCCATATCAAAGAATCCCTATTGCTTTGTTACAAATACTGTATATCACTTTGGTATTGAAGTCCGGACTGAGTAGATGGAAGTTTTGACAAGCACCCCTGTCCAGAAAGTTGCTGTTTGAGATTTCTGTGAAGATATCTGCGGAAGAATTCTAGATGGAGCAGAAATAATTCAGCAGACACCAGGTATTTTTGAGTGTGTGTATGAAAACTTGCATCTATGGTACACTTTGTGCAATAAACAGCAGGCCCGCCACTTTGAGCAGGTCTAGTAGGGCACTGTAGTAGTAGGCTACTTCGTTTCATCAATCCATATACAGTACAGAGTTTCCATCCATGCTCCTTGAAGCTCCTTGAAACGTGCTTGAAATTTGTTTAAGAGTTCAAGGGCTCTTGAAAATGTTTGGAAAAAATTTCAGGTGCTTAAAAGTGCTTATTGAAAATATTTTCAGTGCCCAAAAAAATAGTTATTGTGTCTACTTTACTGCAGTCACCAGATTTGAAACAGCTTCATTTGGCCAATGAAGTGCATCATTAAATACTACTCCTGTACTACTTTCTAAGAATGGAGCAACAAAGTTATGTTGTTATGGTACGCGCAAGTAGTTTTATGGTTTACTTTGAAGAATTGTTTTTGAGTGCGTACAATCAAAGTTGGTTCCATTATATGATTATTATTAGCAGTCTTGATTTGTTCTGACAGAAACTATCATCTACAGCCTTTTTGTTACATTGTATATTTTATGTGCAGGCCCTGCTGTCTTTTCACGCACACACCGCCACATTCACTGACAATTACGTACTGATGGACAACAATTGACATTGATGAACTGACTTTCCGAACACTTAAGTTGTTTATCTTCGTGCTCTTTTCAAATTGTAAACAAAAATGATTACGACACAAATTCTTTGCTGTATCTCTATCTATGAAAAAAATTCTCCCCATTGCATATAATATTACCGCATTTGATTGCCTCGTAAATTCTCAAGTGTGCTACGAGAATAGGGTATAAGACATGATTTTGTATGTTTATTTACTTAGGCTGCTTTTGTTAAGTCTTTGATTTATTCACCAGTACATCTCCGCCGGATCCATCCAAGTTTTAGCCGTGGAATTGATGGCTAGATTAATTTAACCAGTCTAGGGCCTATACAAAAACTAAGTTTTCACATGTCTGGCGTACGTTGGTTGACACATTGGTCAGTTTCTGAAAATGGTGCTAGTGTAGCCTACTTCATAGATATCTTGAAATTGAATGTGGTTTGTTGAAGTAAGGCCGTCGATTATCCTTTGTCGTTAAAAATGTCAGGAGGCAAGCATGTTTTCAATTATTTGTGGCTTTCTCAAATTTTTACTTACCCTTGGTAGTTAAGTGCCAGACAAACAAAAAACAGGATGCTCAATCTACTCCAGAACTTTTGATGTAGGCAGCATTGGAGAAGCTGTTAGGCCTATATAATCTCAAATAAAATGTAAGTATGTAGTTTTGAAATTTTGTAGCTTGTGAATTATGTTACAGTGTGAAGTTTTTTTTTTTAGGATATTACGTGTTTTGGGTCATCAGTTTATATTCATTTTGTGCAGTAGGCCTATATACTTGTTTTCACTTATAGTGAACAACATTTAGTTTTAGTCAGTTTTAATATGCCTGCCATGCTGACTATGCTCATGTAAAAACAGTTGCCTTAAATTTATCTATTGGCTAAGCCATTCCATTGCCAACGCTCCTATTACAGGCTGGGACTTGTTCTTCTAGAATTGGTCCTAGCGCTATAGTTCGAAGAATAACCGCTAGAGTATGCTTCTCTTTGCTTCTCAGTATAGTAGAGTAGGCAATGAAACAACAGACGTGTAGGTGTGCCAACTTGTTCACAAAACCTTGAAATTTACCCACAACAAAACATATTTTAATTGAAGCATTAAAAACGTATAACGTAACGAATATTGAAATTTAAAACAATTAAAAAAGTTATCGCAAGTAGCCCATACAATGAGGAGTCAGAATAAGTGTAAACGATTGCCAAACAATGAGAAAAGTACAGAGGTGAGACATGTAGTGGGTAGCACGTGAACACTATACCCGGCCCACATTGTGAAGCTGGAGAAAGGCTTCTGTGTTCAGGCCTGTATTAATGGCGTGGGCATCAGCCATTCCCACAGGCAGGCAGCCGCGCAGTGGAACAGCGAAAAACACAGTGAGTGGAACAGATACCCAAGATTTAGTCGCAAACTGCAAGCTATAAACTGCAGCTTTTAAATTTAAAAAAGTTATTTATTTTATGCCAACAGCGCTATGCTGTACACAATACACTGAAATAATCGTTGCATACGTAAACTGTACTTTTGTCACTAACAGATTGTTCCTGGTCTCGCCTTGTAGCTTGAAAGACACAGTCTATCTTGTATTGTCACACACCACTATAGTAGGCTAAATATTGTATTTGGAATAAATTTAATTATATCGCTACACAAAGGAGCTACCATGTACTTTTATAATTCTTTGGAGTTACTAGATTAGATATACCCTATTCCTACCGCAAAAACGATTGGATGTTTAGCAATTCCATGATTTAAATGTAAGTTGCTGTAGAGTTTGTGGTAACAGACATGCAATATTGTCCAATGATGTCACATGGACAACATGGTGGCACTAATTTTTTATGAGCTTAAATGAACACTTTTTTATGTATGTTTTTGTGTAGTCATACAAGCGCTAATAACGTAAGTGTGATGCCAATATTCATTAAATTAAATGTATTTAGAAATAAAAATAGAAAAAAATAATAGGTAACATCCCTATTCTGATATGGTAAAGCAATCATAGATAATGGATAGTGCACAGTTTTGAAATCACATATACTTATTTGTCTGATATTCAGTAGGCTTTACAAGTGGAGAAGTTAATATTTTGAACAAAGAATTACTTATGTTTAGCTACCATAATTAAGATTTTATAACTACCTTAGTAGTATAAAAAAAAATTACGTATGAACGTCTGTTGCAAGCTATAAACATGTGCTCAATATTCCCTCATGGCCAAAAAGCTGTAGAACAAGGAATGGAATTTAAGACTTACTATGTATCTCAATATTCCTGAAACTTTCTAGAACAATCCGGAAGCTTCAAGAAGCAGTATCTGTAGCAAAAAAATGTAAACGAAGAAACGAAACTTAAACAGCCAAAATATAACCCAAAACTAATAATCCTAATTTTTAATAATGTTGTAAAACGATTCTGGAAAGATATATAAACAGTATCTGAGAAAATAAATAAAAATACTGTAGCTATATAATCATAATGTTACAATTTGATTTCTTAGAAAGATACATAAAATAAGTTGTTTAGCTTGGTTTTATATTACATTAATATGTGAATGATTTTTTGTACACACAGGATAATATCTTAGTAAAGAAGGTTGCTTTTTCTCCCATCAAGACAGGTCAGCCAGAAGATGTTGAAAATTAATTTTAAAATAAGGGGCTCTCATATATGGAAATAAGTATTTAAAAAACACTACAGTATGTGGTGTTAAAGCTTTGTTTCTCTAGGTATTACAGTAATATAAAATAGTTAATCGAAATAAATTAGTTTTTAAAATATTACAAATTATTCCAGAAGTAGCCTATATTAAAAACTTTTGTATAAAAATTGGTTAAATAGTACGATTTTGTATCTTGAAGCCCATATTTGTGGGGGAGGACTCCTGGACCTCGGCTTTAAAGGGGTGATCAGCAATTTTTTCCCTCCCACCTCCTTTTCTCCCCATGAAATATCAACACTTCCTACACACCTGATATTAAGACATTATACACTCCTAATTTAGGTAGGCATACTGACATAAATTAATCAAGGTTGTAAGTTATTTTTGTGAAATAATGGTAGGTATAATTCTTATAACATTCACATTCATGAAATTGAAGGTTTATGGTAATTTTTTTACTTTCTTTTTTGAGGTGTTACAGATAATCCATAAAGCAGATAACCTAGAGTTTGTTGTATTTTAGTTTTGGTTTTTACTGTTCTTTACCATTACCTTAATGCCAAAAGTCTGAGTTGCTTGTCTAGCCCTCATAACTTAAAAGTAATGCCAATAGTGATAGATTCAAATTGACTATCTGAATGTTATGTCTCACTCTCCTTTTGTAATCTGCTGAGTCTAAAAAAATGTGTGAGCAGTTCTGTCCACTTTTCTCCATTTCACCTTATCGTTCCATTAAAATTTTGGAACTCTTCACAGCCTGCTAGATATTTTCATTGTTTTTTCACCCTTGGATGCCCCTCTTTTTTATGAATGTTAATAGCTAAGCTACTAAAAATGTACCCTGTGCACTAAATTAAACTAACTTACTTGTGACACACTTGTTTGAGACCGGATAGGAACCGGTGACCACTGTGTTGCTGATGGAGCAAGTGGGTATTGTTTTACCATAGAACCAACTGTGTGTTGCACATAGTTTCATTTGCCTTTACTGATGTAGACTGCACTGTTGGCTACTGCCAGTTTTTTTAGTGCTAATAGTTATGGCTCAAGGTGAACTACCAGTATCTTATCATTTGTTACGTTCTACTTAATCAATTTTAGTTAACTTACGTTGGTGACATTCATGCAAAGATACCCTTCTGTCGACCTGCCAAGCATGCGCTGTACATACTTAGAATCCTGCACATTGTTTTTAATTTTGGTGATACAGTTTCTCATTAATACAAATGCAGTAGTGAGATGAGAAATTGAATATTAACTCAAACAAAATTGAATATTAACTTAAATGAAATTGAATATTTACTTTAATGCTCACTAAAATTATTTTTACATAAAACTTTGTAGCATTATATAAATGGTTCACAACAATGGTAGCACTCTTGAAGACCACAGTGTCTAGAATAATCACCAAAAAATTTTACTTATTTTGAATTCAAACGTTAACTTTGCAGTAAAATCTACATACTGTGATTGTTGCTTTGTTTATATTAAGAAGTGGCAGAAAACTATACATTATCTGAAAGAAAAAAAGTAACTAGAATTTCAGAAGTGCTCACTTTGTCTTGAATGACCTATGTCAAGTCCAATAGTAGGAAGTCATGGTGGTGATAAGAATGATTGTACTTTTAGGATAGTTGCCTGAAAAAAATTTGTACAAAACTAAAACTATAATGGGGGTAGATATATATATGGATTGTGAATCGAAAATACCATTTTACACTTTTTTTACTTACCTCTTTAGGGTCGAATTCGGGAAATGTATTTAAATATATTTTAGATATGTATTTGCATAAGCATCAATCTAAAGCAAAGAACACTTCAATATCTAGATTGGTTCAATAGGTATGGATAAATAATTGAAACACATTTCACGTATTTTCATCCCATTTAATTATAAAATTTTGAATTATCCTGTTGTTCTGTCATAGTCATTCGTATCTGTAACCATTTGAAGTAAAAATCACGACGTTAGTCAATTGTGTTTCAGTGATATAGACATAGACAATTCATGAAAAACTTATTTTGCACCGTTTTACTGCTTGGTAGTCAAATTTCACAAAATCTTAATAAAGCTGGTTTTTTTGGGTATTTACGTAAGCAACATTTTGTAGTGAAAACCAACTCTCTATCCTGAAGGATTCAATTGTTATTGATAATTAATCGGAAACACATTTGTCTTTTCACCCCCTTAAATGTTGAATTTTGAAAAATCCTGAAATTGGCTAATATGCATTATTATGTGTGTCCTTTTAAAGTTCAAATCATGACGATAGGCCGTCGGGTTCGAGCTCTATCGACGTTTCTTCAAAAATAAATTTTACCCCTTTTCACCTCCTTAGAGGTCAAATTTCGAAAAATCCCTTTGTGCTCGCCTACGACCTGAGAGGGAACAACACAAAAAATTGCATGGTTCTAGGTCCAGTGATTTGTGCTGCAGTTTGATATGTCAGTCAGTGTTCTCTTTTATATATAGAGATTTATTTGAAAGTAGTAGATGAAATTAATTTTTTTAAAACTAGTTTTGCAATCATTCCACCAAAATGTATTTAACATCAGAGTCCGGGAGAATAAAGATACAGATGCACATGCTAAAAATGTTATTTGATGGTGTTCAGTACCTATATTGAATCTTCAAAAATGTTTTTTATCTTATGGTAAAGAATTTGGAAGGAGATACTTTATAAAAAAATTAGGCGTAGTTACACAATGCAATTTTTGCCTAGCACAATTTTTACGGGTGCGTGACGACCCTTGTTATTTTCATGAAGGTGTGAATTTTAAAGATTGGTTTCTTGACTGTTTAAAGATCTGTATAACACTAACCATTGTGGGGGCCGCGGTGGCCGAGAGGTCAGACCTCTCGCCTCCTACCTAGGCGATCTGGGTTCAATTCCCGGCGGGGTCAGTCCCCGGATTTTCGCATAGGGGAATCGTGCTGGACGATGCCGCTGGTCGGCTGGTTTTCTCGGGTATCTCCTGTTTCCCCCGCCCATTCATTCCATCGCTGCTCCACACTCACATCATGTCATCTCTCACTAGCGCTAAAGACCTCGCTGTTAAGCGCTGAACAAAATCTCTCACTCACTCACTAACCATTGTGTACAGAATAGTAATTTAACTCCCCATATTTTCTGATATTTTGCCAAAATACTATTTTAAATTTAGATTTTCAAGAGTGAATCTTTCTATCAAGAATTACGCTTGGCAAAATTTGCACTGTGTAACTATACCTCATTTTAATGATGAATCACCTCCCAAAGTTTGACACATAAGTTAAGAAACAACTTGTATATATGCCACTACTGATTTTTTTATTCATCTTGTTGCAATCCACATTGCTTTATGAAGCTGTAAGTTGATTTTTCAATAGGTTACCATCATAATTGTGGGCAAATAAGAAATTTTTTTCTCAAAACACATTCAAAAACACATACTCATAAATCTTTTTGCACATTTTTATTTTTGTAGTAATATTCTTTTTTTTCTTGATGCACAGAAGGCATTTTTTTCCTTCTGAAAATATCATCATGAAAGTTGACTGAGCCCCGTCAAATATAATAATTTGTAATTCTTTTCCTTCCCCTAGTCAGGGTTTAGAAGTTGGCAGCACCCTTAATAGATGTATGTACTTCTAAGTTCGTGAATGGCGGTGTAGCGTGTCATGTCCAGTCTTTTTGTTACGTGAAACTATATAACTTATTACATTTATCTGCAAAAAAAATACTCACATCAAACTATGCTTTTATAGTTTTAAAATTGCAGTACATTTAAGGTTTCTGGCTACCTCAGACCTTTGGCGGCAGCGAGGATAGGGTTTAACATGTTAAATTAGATTCGGCGGGGCTCTTGTCACATTTTGTGATATCCTTGTTGACAAAAACTATTTCCTGCACCGAGAAAATTTAAAAAAAAATTCCCAAATTATTAAAACTGCATGAAAACGTTATGGATTGGCAATTTTGAATGTTTCAGTGTGTTAAATTGTTATTTTGCTTACAGTTTTTACAGTATTGAAATAAAGTGCCTAAAAGATCCTTTAGCAGTGTGTGTGTCACTGAGATGAATAAAAAAGTTTCTGGTGGTTTATATGTAACTTCAACAATTACTGAGCAATATCGAAAATAATTTAACATTTAAAACTCCATTGTTGCTCCTGCCGTGGCTCTGAGGTTAGCAGCACCCTAAATAGAAACGTTATTTTAGAACTCCATAGAATTGCTAGAAGCAGTCCAAAAAAAATTGGTTGGGTCATCACTAGAGGCATGCGTTATTTTCTGACAGCTGACTAGACTCCAAGTTACTGTAGGCTCGTTCGACGTCTCCCGCTGGTGGATATTGTCGTGACTTGCTGCGGAGAATGCTTACACGGTAGAGAGGCCAATCTCTCTAAAGTCGTAACACACATAAATGACAACACATAAAAGTTTGTGGCCAATTGACTATGCAAATTATGCTCTGTTATGTATAGGAAAGTAAAGTTTAGTCTGCTACCAAATAATAACGTGAATTTTGCATGTCTCTAGTCATCACTTAAGGTCCCATAGGAGTAGGACTACTATGAAAATACTGAAAGGCAATCAAGCTTACTATGAATTGAGGCAACATTTTCCTTGTCTAGCTTAGCAGTTTGACTTATTGCTCTCCTGTCTTTGTGCCTCAAATGTGCAAAACTGCATCTGATAAATAATCTCTTTAACTCTGGATAGTTGTGTAGCTACATGTGAAACCAAATTTCCTGTGAAGCATTTTTGCAAAGTATTGGAACATTTCTCCCTGTTTTATAGTGCCTATACAGTTTCTAGTGTTCTCCTCACTGATCATGAACTCTGGCATTTTTATTCTGTAAATGTTGTAATTTTGCAACCCTGTAATTTGCATGACAGATCTTCACTCTTTGGGGCTACGTACCATATGCATGTCAAAATTATGTCAACTCTTCTATAGAAATTTTAACATTTGAGAAATGTGCAGAGCAGATTGTGTGGTTCTTCCACTCGCAATTTGGTGACGGAACCTTCTGATGTAGCTAGTTTTTCATCCTCACAACTAGGTAATAAAATTATCTGGCAAGTTAACTTTAGGTGGTTTGAGGTGAAATCAGTTTCAGAGATTTAGATTGTGTATACCATACGTATACACAAGAACATTTTTTTTTCATATCACACCATCAAAATACATTATTACTGCATAGATATTTACGCAGATAAAGTTAGCGAGCACTTTCACATTTTTTAAGTGGGTTGACATGCATTGTATTAAACAGGAGCTTTGAATTTCAAAAGTTTGTACCGGACTTATTTGCTAGAAAATAATAAACATACAATTTCATTTAATGAGTTATAAATTTAAATGTAGTTATTTGAGAACTACTAGATCATTTATCTGGAATTGGGACAGATAGTTTTGAAGAAAAAAAAGGCTTTTAGGGCTACTAAGTAGTTGAGTTGTAACATTCTCTTGTATGAATGTTCAGTGAATTTGATGACTACAAAGTTCAGTGTGTCAGAGCAATTTGTTTGTGACTATCTCAAATTACTAAACTTTTTTTCTTAAAACGTTTCATAAATTTGGTGTAAACAGACATTATCTGACTTCACCTGCTGCTACTCGTGACTAATGTTAAGTTAATGTGTGAAATTGCCCTGTATTATCAAGAGCATTATGTATTTTGATAATAGTGTGTAGTAGAGGTTAAAACAAGTCCAGTCATATTCCAGGACCATTTACAAGTATTGTAACATAGTGCAAACAATTTTTCACAGTTCTGCAAATTCCTGTAAGTTGTCATAATAGGTAAACACATGTGATGTATGTGATCCTCCTCCCCACTCAGAACATTGGGTTGACTTGCAGAACAGGTGAACCTTTGAAGTTAAATAAAAGCAAGGTCACTTTCCCTCAGTGAGGAACTACTAATGCTGCGTTAGCAGTGACAGATTTTGTAAAAGTTTATTTTAATATAAAACATTGAATTGTGCAATTTTTTTAAAAAATTTTTTGTTTAAATAGAAAACTTGTATGTTTACCAGTTAGCTATTTAATTGTAAATGTTTAACTGTAATTTAATGTTCATGTCTGCAGACCTTTGATGACAGGAGATGACCAAAAGAATATTTTCTGTCCTTTTCGATACATGTGTTTGCTATTTCTGTACATCTTGGTGTTTTGGGCAAGTAAAATTCACTCCATCATTTTATGTTTTAAAATTTTGTTTTGTACTCGTGGCTTATTTTTTTTTCTAATAAATTTTTCAATGTTTTTATTTTCCCGTGTGTACCTATGTACTTCAAAAAAGATTTTGAAATTCAATTTAACGTCATTGTATTTATTTAACTGCATGTAGTATCTTTTTAAATGTTGACTGTACTGTAGTTATGTTAGCTTACAATGCTAAGAAGTTTGGGTGATTATTTGTGATAGCTTACTTAACTTTTACATAATACAGCGTTTTGCTGTTCTCCTTAAACATTGACAGAATTATCTCTGTGTCTTATAACTTTAGTAAATTTTAACATTAACTAATGGGCAATAACTGTTACCATTATGTAGTTTCTGCAAAGTTGGGAAAGTTAACTACAAAAACTAACTGATTTAAATTAAGGTTAATGCTTTAAGTGTTCAACTAATTAAAGTTAAAAATTAACATCTTTCAAAATAAACCGGCAAAATTATCTGGTTAAAAGTTAAAGAAAGGTAAAGATTACATTTCATTCGTAAATTTATTTTAAAGGAATAATACAGATGTCTTAACGTATTCAGCCTATATTTCAGTACACATGAAAGGCACTTAAAACAACTCAGGTTTGCACTGCTTCCGTCACTTTCGCCTTTAATAATAGAAGAAGTTAAAGTGAACCCCTACCATTGCAATAACATGATGGATGTTTATAATGAAAAAACATTCAAACATTAATACCTGTGTTCAGCATTTTACGTTGCACAAGACAAAAACACAGTTCAATATAACCATTAACAATATTCTATGCTGTTAATGTAGAATGGAGATTCACCTGTGAATATTGTTCCGTATGATTGTATCAGTTGGCTGTAGTATGGGACTGGTGTCACCTATGATATCACGTATGTCTCTTATTACTTCATACTGGTAATGCAAGTGTCAACAAATATGTTTCCTGCAAAAATGTTGTTTCCTCTTCTATTTATTTGTCGTAGGCATCCCATTTATCTTTTAATGCTTGATATCCAAAAGTTAACTCTATTACTGTTAATCGGTAATGTTAACAATTAAAAGTTGAAGTTAATTTGTTTTGAAAGTAATGATTATGTTAAAAGGTAACCAGAATTTTTTAGATTAATTTTAGTTAATATTTTAAATTGTGAATTTTAACACTGTCTGCCACACTGAAAGACAGAGTATACAGTACATACGGTGGAACAACAACATGTACGTTCTGTTCTGATGTGTTTGCTCAATCGTACTCTGTTTTATGGTACTTACAGGAACCCCAGCACGGAGGAGCTTCGTACATGATGGGCTCATTTGGAGACAGGTGTTGGGGTATGGCGGCCTTCCAGCCACAGATGATGGCACTAGAGGTTGCGGAGAGCAAGCTGAGCATCATTAGCAAGCCACCATGTCATTCCCCAGCAGTACAGACGTATGTTACCACTTCTCACTCATTTAGATTACTTGTGTGTGTGTGGAGTAGTTGGCACTTTTTAAACTTGGTCGTGAAGAAAATAATAACTTGAATAGCAATATTTTAATTTTCATTCGTATACAGCATACAATTTTCATACTACTGTTGAGGAGTGATTTGACGAAGAAATAGCTAACTGGAAACGAGTGCTTGAAAATAGTACATTGATCTGTCCATTTAAATGTTGAAATTTTCTTTGCTAAATGACATAAAAACTAACATGTTGAGTGGGTCAAAGTCACCCCTGTTTATGATGTGGTTATCCCGTACCCACTCGTTCATATTACAGAGGTTCAGATTAGCATGACTTACTCTGGAAGTAACGTTAATGCACCTGGTTTAAAAACCAGGAATTAAAGAAAAAATTAACAAAGTAACGTGCAGTGTTGGCTTGGTATACGTGGGAACAGTAGCAGCCAGTATATAAGTTCACTAGTGCACTTGTACACCCAGTTTTCTGTGAACCATTTTTGTAAAATATTTGAAACGTTCTTGTGTGTTTTGTAGCGTCTGTACAGTTTGAAATGTTTGTTTAACCGATCACAATTGCACAGAGTTTTTATCCTGTAAAGCCGTGATGTTGCAACACTGTACTGTGCACAACAGAGCTGTTCCCTTTATATCGGCCTCCCGTCTCAGCCTTTCTGCGCATGTGCATGACAAAATGGCGTCGCCTCTTATGGGAGTTTTAACATTGAAGAAGTGCACGGGTCGGACTGTGCTCATGCCTTTGATCGCGGAAACTGTTTCTTTTTTCACCTCTTGATGTTAGCACCTACTAGCACAATTATAAAACACCTCGCTATATGCCAGCAGTTACGCTTTATCTAATACCAGGCAAAATGAACATTCTGAGCAAAAATGTGACATGAGTCTTGAGCAAAATTGACAAGGAGACGCTGTGTTTTGAAACGTAAAACAAATGCCAATAACACAGAATGCAGGTACAATTAATGTATATTCGTACATACAGTATTTTAACGTATTGCATCCAAGATATGAAATATTACCCAGTACCTTACTAGAAAATAATATTTTAACATCAGATGTTATGAATAGAGAAAATATTAATTATTATTTAATTGCTTCAATAATAACCTTACAATTAAGTTTGAACTACTCGTAGATAGAAAATTATACTTACTTACTGCTTATTTAAGATCCATATACATAAAAATTTGTCCAGAAATTAAATAAAGAGAAATGAAACAACTTTAAGTGCTAGTATTGTCATTTTAACCCACATTCTGTAGCATGAAAAGTTTAGTAAAACAGCACAAAATTTAGTGTGTATGAACAATTTGTAACTGTTTATAATTAAAAATTTTTGTTTTTAGTTATTTGTGTGACTATTCATTATCTGTCTTCACCGGCTGCTACTACATGGAAACGTTTTTTTATCATCAGTAGAGTTGAAATACTTAAAAGCAAGGATCAAATACAAACTGTTGAAAATTATTAATACCTAATTTGTGTTAATGTTATATATACAACCTAGGGTTGGATAGTCTTGATTTTCTGTATATTTACCACATGAAAATATTAAAAAAAAAAAAAAATATTTACAACTTATTGGGGCACTATTAAAAGTATTTCCTATGGTGTTGTATTCTTGAAATAGTACTGACGTCTTGTTTTTGTTTGGGGAGCTTCTCAAATTTTTCCAGCTTTTATATTGTAGACAATAAACATTGAAAGCTGAATTTTTGCCATTCTCCAAAACAAATATTTCTCACTGAAAAATTGTTATCTAGTTGAGGTATAAAATGTGAAAATTTCTTTTGTTTATTATTTGTTTGTAGAGATTATGACGGTTTATTATTTATAGCAAGTACAATTAAGTGGACAGACATTCTTGCTATATTGTAATTATATGATGTAATATGTTCTAAAAAAATTAACCATTGATGGGAGAAAATTATTATACCAATCAAATTGGTCCTATTTTGAGAGTCACTTTAGAAGGCTCTTGGAAGTTTTGGTTCAAATTGGATTCATTGTGGCAGTTTTAACAGTTGCGTGGTATTACATTGTTAAGTGAAAGTTGAGTGATTATTTTTCTGTCAGATATGTGTGTTGTTTGTGCATATCAGTGACTTATTCTCATGCGTATCACTTACTAACAGGGTCACAGCAAAAGTGGAACAACTGGGGTAGAGTGAGCCTTCATCTCTTTATGACTTCTACATTGTTGCCATATTTCTATCAACTGCACTAACAAAATTGTTTCCTAACATTTTACTGGCTAGCCTTCGGTCAAATTCCCAAATAGTGCGTTGTGTTTCCATTCACAAATTGAGCTGTTCAGTATTGCATTTCTGCTGATAAAACGAGCAGTGCAGAATGTCTGCCATGGTTTTCTGGAATGTTTATAGTGCGACAATAATACACTACCTCAAGGCTCCCAGAAACCTTGCTGAGACCCTGCATGCTGCAGAATCGTAAAGCTGTAGAATTGTGGCTTATGTGTTGTACAGGATGGATCGTAGCGTGTCACCTCCAAGGGTAGTAAAATTCACTGGTAACATTAGCACACAGACAGACTTCAAAGACATAGAAAAAGGTGATTATTACTGTTTTATAATTATTGTGCCTTTCTTGTTTAAATTTGGTTGTTTATTTATTTCTACATTTGTTTATGGACTGCATTATTTTCCAGCTGAAAGGAAGTTATACTTAAATCAAACTAAAAAGGAACGGAAGCAATTGAAACCTGTGAAGATCTCTGAGGCAACATCGACTGAAGGAGGAGCGCCCATTACAAGTGGAGAACAGTTCCATGGCAGTCTAGAGAATTCTGTGCAGTCTGCTGGGGTTACCACCTCAACGGAAAACACACCTCAGAGAGATAAAGAAAGTGGTGAAGAGATCAACAGTAGCTTTACAGTAGGGGAGCACTTCTTGGCAACACATTCTAATCTCCGACCCACAGTGAATGAGAAAGTGTACGCTTGTTACATTTGTGGAAAGACGTACACTCAGAAGCCAAACCTCGATGTCCACATTCGACGTCACACCGGGGAAACACCTTTTGCTTGTGAGCTGTGCCCAAAACGGTTTGCTAGTCGGAGGTCGCTCAAGATACATCATGTGTCTCACACTGGCGAACGTAATTTTTCATGTGACGAATGTGGGAATACGTTCACCCAAAAGAGTGCCCTTAACATCCACACACGTATTCACACAGACTACAAGCCATTCTGCTGCAGCATTTGTGGCAAGCGCTTCACCATTAACACATACCTTAGGTCGCATATCCTCACGCACACTGGTGAACGACCGTATGCTTGCAGTGTTTGTGGGCGTGCGTTCACTCAGAAAGGGGTCCTCAATAACCACATGCGCACACACCGAACTGATAAGGGGTTTGCGTGCACTGAGTGCGACAAACATTTTGTGACGAACGTAGAGTACAAGGCTCATATGGCGCAGCATACCGACCTCTCATCAGTGCGCAACCAGCCAGCTTGTCAGCCGTGCGAGAAGACGTTCAAGTGCAACGACGTCCTGAAACTGCAAGTGACAACAGAGCACATTGTGGATCGGCCCCTCATATTGACAGATCATATGGGCGAGCGATCTCTAATTTGCGAATGTGGTCGGCGCTTCTTTGACACAGTGGCATTTGAAAAGCACCAGCGGAGTCACTCGGAGGGCAAGCAATTTGGCTGTAATGTGTGCGGCAAGCGTTTCAGCCGCGCGCACCAACTCGAGAACCACATGATAGTGCACAGTGGCTTAAAGCCATTCCCTTGCCATGTGTGCTCTCGCAAGTTTGCCCGCAGTAGTGATTTGAAGAGGCACTTGCCAGTACACAAATAAACAGTTTCTTTATCTAATTGCATTGCATGCACTAGAGTTCACGTAGTGTAAAATTTCCATTGTTGATCCTGTAAGTTCAGTCACAGCATTACATATTTTAAAATTTGATATGAATGGTTTTGTATGATAGACTGCATCTGCCAGAGTGTATTTTCTTCAGTTTTCTTGAAAACAATGTTCCTGTAGTGCTGTGCTTACGCCACACTATTATAAAAATTTTAAATTTATTTTTATTTCCTCGTCTTTAGGATCAGATATATTTTCTTTCATAAGTTTATAATTTTTTTCTGCTTGTTCTAAGCATTCTGTTATCAATCGGTTGTAATTTTGTACAAACTTCCATTTATAGTTCTACTTTGAATATTTGTGATCATTAGATGAGTAGTGTATGTCAAATAATGATTCAAAATAATATGTCAGTGTTTAGCATAGACATAGAGTTTTTTAGGTATGTATTTTGAATCGGCGAAGTAGATCAGTTTATGGTTTATACTGTCCACGTGAGTTTTCTGCCAAAATTGTAAAAAAAAATCTGGAAGTTTAAGTAGGGTATCTGTGATAGAACAATGTTCCAGGTAACATGTACGTATGTAGTTACATGTACGGGTCAAGGTAGAGTGCCATTTGAGTTGATCCATTTGCCTGGAAACTATCCCATTGAGTAATGTGTGTACCTGTAAATGGAACTTCTGCTTTTCTGGGGAGATGATATTATAGGGCCTAAGTCAAGAAGCGATTTTGAAAAAAATCATTGTTTCCATTTTATACAGAATACGTACTATTCCAAGTAGGTAGCAGACTTAAATTCTGATGACTTTTTCATTAATTTTTTTTTTTTTTTTTTTTTTTTTTTCCACATTTTATTTTATTGGCGTAATGACATACCAGAATAAAATTATACTGTTCTAAATATTGAATCCATTTTAAAATCATAGGCAACTCAAAGATAATTCGTGCCCAAAAAACAGACATCATGTTGTACTTAATAAAACTCTGATGTTTCTTGTGAACGTTGCACATATTCTTAAAAAAATATTGTAAAACTATATAAAAATATTTTTGTCTTATCAGTTTGTTTGAAATTATGAAGGAAACAATTCCATGTGTATGTAATATTAAGTACACTATATGTTTTGATATTATTATATAGTAAATATATAAGTATTCTTTATATAACTTTCACTTTTTTTAGTTACAAGAGAAAAATCATTTTGGAAGCAAGATAACAGTCATTATTAAGTACATGATGTGTGTGGGTATGTATATTGTATATATGTGTGTGTGTTACTCACAGACATAAAGTTTAACGTGTACATATGAACACCATACATAAACACACTGGCACGCACATGTAAAACTGTTGAAACAAACTTTATCAGAAATGAAAAAATGGCCGAATAAACATGTGGCCTAAATACAGTTGTTTGAGTTACAGGCCATTTAACACTGTAGTTTAATTTATTCCTCTTTAATTTATATTACTACCACCACATATGTCCCACTCCGTGATTATGTTTGTTTAGAAATTTATATGCCGACCTACAAATGCATTAGGCCACAAGATTTTGTGTACTGTACTACTAGTATTGAATACTTAACAACACAGTAAGTGGCAGTAGTGATATCTTACTACAATGTAAAATTGCCTCTTAATCATATCGGTGTATTGTTGGACATATTATGTTAACAGAAACATTTTCGTTTAAATTTTTTTCAAAGCGTTAGTAAGTTTGTTATAATACTGTAGTTGAAAGATGTTCTGTACATGATCCCTTCAGTATGTTTTGATAGTTTCGTTGCCGAGTCGTGTCTCATTCCACTAGAGTCGAATTTTTGTACCGTAATACTGGGTGTAGTTAACATATCACTTCTTTGTGAATGGACCCTCTAATACCATATTAAATTACTTTGTTATGAACAGAACACTGTCAAAATATCCCACGAACTGTGTACATGCATGAACAGGTTCATTCACCAGTAACTGGCCTAATGTGGCTGCTGGTCGTGGTGGATACGCATAAAGTTGTATTATGTGGAGGATGAATCACTTATGTATTGCAGATTTTAAAATATAATTTAGTGCAAATTTTAACTAAAAAAAATTGTGTACACAATTTTGGCAACATAAAAACAGTACTCCATTTAAACAAACTGTGAGGCGGTTACTGTATTTCAATTTGTGTACAATAAATAAGCCAGTTTAAAGGAATTGATTTTGAAAACCTACTGTAATTATTATTTTAAATAGTTGTTATGCATACAGTAACATGCAGTATGATAAATATTTGCAATGGAAGTAACAGCAAGAAAATTTTTAGGGAAACTTTGTGCAATTTTTGTTGAAGATGAGGCTGGATTACAGATGACTGAATTATTTGAGAGTCTACAAACTTGCCACTGCCTAACCTTGCCTATCTTTGTGTTTTATTGTGTAGAGTGCTAATATTGAATGAAATCTGAGAAATCGTCCCGAATATCCGCAGTAGTTGCATGTAGGTAGTTGTTGACTGCAAGGCAGTTATGTATTTATTTACTTTAACATATCTGGCCACAGGTTAGTTTTAATCTCTGCTGGTAATTTTCAGGTGTATTACATAATAGTTTTGTTTCAATGTTTGAATTTTTTAATGCAAATATTAAGTGTTTTCAAGGTTGCTGCATATCTCCGGAACCCTGGTGAGCTAGGATAGGAATTTACATGTTAGTTTATATTATATGTGACTTGCTCACTTTCAACGATAATCACTTTTGTACAAAAACCATTTTCTAATTTGAGGTGAAGGATATAGGAATGAAATTTTGGGAAAAAAATATATTATTACTGTAGGTATTTTCTAGTGCTTTTTGGCCTTGAATATACTGATTTTCTCCAAATTTTCAAGATAATTAAGAAAAAAAACAACCAAGAAGATCCTATAGTAATATGGATGCTTGAAGATGAAGAGAAAAGTTATTGGTGACATTGTAGTCAACAAGTATTTAGCACCACGTAATATAATCTAACACGTAAATCCCTATTCTTGCTCACGACAGTCTCTGAAGTAGGCAGCACCCTCAAATAAGTTGTGAGATATAATTATTGTGCATAGCTGTGATATTTTTATTTGTCGTTCATAGAATGTTGTATATGGTTGTTAGATTGTTATACTGTATTTACGTTTCCAAGTTGTACTTTAATTTTATTATGTTTTTTCCTATTGTTAATATTTATATTGGAAAATTTTAATACTGTCTCTGTTAATTTATTGATTGTAAATTATGATTTACTTGTTTATTGTCTAAATCCTTTTTTGAGTGAAATGAGTATGTACAAAGTTTAGTAGATATAGTTATATATTTATAGCAGACCCACCTATTTTTATTTCAAAAAGGGTTTCGTCTTGACTTAGTGAGGTAGGAAATTATTTTTTTTTGTAACAGCAAGCAACAGTAACAAAAAAATGTAATAGTTGTTATGTTGCCATATGTAAAATTATTTTCTTTTCACATGATTTTGTTAAGATCCAGATACTAATCAGAATCATAGGTATTTCAATGAGAAATATGTTTCATTATTGTCGTGTACAAAGTTCAAGGCAGATAAGTGCCTTAAACTATGGGCGACTTTTTGTTTAGAATAACATAATGGTCTGTGTCAGCATGTGAACAAGTTGTGTAACTTTTCTGCTGCCCAGCTTGATGTAATTTCTGCAGCTTTTCCAAACTAGTCACATGTTATTCTCATGAAGACTGACAGTGATATCTGTTAACGTATTCACTTCTGTTCCTTAAGTCATTTGCATCACCTGAGAGCAGAAATATGTACTATTAATTTACGTATATGAGTACTAATATAATTCTGATCGTATTAGAAGCTGATGTTCATGTGAGAGCCAGTCTGTTTAGTGCTGGCATGGATCCATCAATGAGTTTTGCAAGGGGCAAATTACTAATACAGTATAAA
>PNEQ01002418.1:112871-131716 GCA_003012365.1 Medauroidea extradentata
TTGTACACATATTTGTATTTTTGGTGGTTATGGGGGGGGGGGGAGAGGAGGAATCGCTCCTACCACCCCCTTGGATCCGTCATTGACTTAGTGTCTGATGCTCATATGTCATCAGCAACAAACATATTAAAAAAGTAAGAGATTTGAAACTCAGCATGCTCACAGCTGATGCTGTTACCAAACATTGTTATGTTTCATAACCATTTCTGTGCCAAGAGACATTAGGCCACTGTTGTTGCTTGTGCGAAAATTGCCAGAAGGAGATACTTTATAGTATTTGGCCTGTATTTCTTTCAAGAAACAATTGACAATATTTTTAAAATAAATTTTTTAGAAAAAAAAAGTCTGCATATTACATGGAGCCTTTAACTATCAGTAAAAGTATTTTTTTTTCTTTTTCAGTACATTACCTTATGTTGGTAAAAAGTTAGTACAATTTTCATAAGGAACTGCAAAAATTTGAAAAGTCAGTCGGCAATTGTTACGTACTTTATGTACTTCCAAGAAAGCTGACGCTGAGAGGTTAAATCACACTGTGTGTGGTGGCAGATTTGGACCCCTCGCGAAGTGCATGAACGTGTACTTTATGGGGGAGTTGAGCACTTTTTTAAGATATCTTAAAATTATTATAACTTGTAATAACATATTTTTTAAAGCAACATAGTAGTCAGTATCAATTCCAGATGTTGGTAGTGAATTCAGAAAAATTCTTCAAACGTTTTAACGCGTTATAAAAAAATAGTTGTGTGTTTATTTGTCCCTGAATTTTGTTACTTTTGGATTTACACACAAGTAATACATTTACGGATATTTTAGTGCTTTATGTGACAACAGTGGTAATTTTTATGTACGTAAGAAAACCTAGTACATAGTAAGAGATAAGCAGCAAGTTGGGGGCAGAGTGTAATGCACTTTATTTCTTCTATGAACAAGCTTGCATTGTATGAAATTTAAAAACAAATGTCTTGTGTGTGGTGATAATGTATCTGGATCTTAATTGTTATGTGGCATTAGGTTCAGAAAAGGTGATTAGGTATCATGTTTTTAACCATATGTATTTTATTTTATTAATTACATAATAATAATAATAATACAATACGGTGCACAAATACGTAGAGTAGTACTCGTTAATAGAACACACACAAGAGAGGACGAACACATTTTCCGCGGAAGCGTGGAGGCTTGCGACATTTCGCCGGTCGGGCCGGCTTCTTCTGGCCACAGAGCTGAAACGAAAAAAGCCTTAGCTGGTGTTTCATTGTAATACAGAACAAAGATATTTGATGACGAATGGCACGAAGATTACCTATATTAATATTGAAACGAAGTAAGCGTGCCCCATAGCAAACTTACCACCATTATGTAACACAACGAACTGTCGGAACCAGGACTGCCACTCTCGTAGGTAGTCACACCAGGGTTGCCAACTTCATTCTTGAGGGCACCACTGTCGCCACCCTGGCCACACCATCACTCCCTGGGTGAACAGCTGTAATGCGCCCCAACTGCCATTGAAGAGGTGCAATTCTGTCTTCCTTCACCAACACCATTTGGTTTGCGCGTAGGTCCCCAGAATCACTGTGCCACTTCTGACGTTGTTGCAAAGTATGCAGGTAGTCCTTGTGCCAACGACGCCAGAAGTCTTGGTATAGACGGGATATCAACTGCCATCGCTGTAACCGATTCAATTTGACCTCAGCTATATTTGGTTCTGGCAGAGAGACCAATGGCTCACCAGTCAGGAAGTGGCCTGGGGTGAGTGCATTGAGATCATTGGGATCAGAACTTAAAGCACAAAGTGGCCGAGAATTCAAAATGGCCTCGATTTGTACAAGTACAGTGTACAGTTCTTCATACGTGAGAATCTGCTCACCGATGACACGTCTCAGGTGAGACTTGAAAGACTTAACGCCAGCCTCCCACAACCCTCCGAAATGAGGAACTGCAGGAGGGTTGAAGTGCCAAGTGACACCGAGAGGGACTAGAGAATTCGACACAGCTGTTTGGTGCGATGATGAGGAAAGAAGGCGTTTTAAGTCACGCAGTTGATTGTAGGCCCCCACAAAGTTGGTTCCACAGTCACTGTAGATATTAGAGGACCGTCCGCGACGAGCGATGAAGCGCTTATACGCAGCAATGAACACCTCAGTAGACAAGTCTGACGCCACTTCGACATGAACCGCCTTTGTGGCGAAACACACGAAGATGCACATGTAAGCCTTCAATACTACAGCCTTACGAACCCTAGCAGCCTTGATGTGGAAGAGGCCAGCATAATCAACTCCAACTGTTGAGAATGGCTTTATTTGGTGGATTCGCACAGCAGGGAGGTTACCCATTATTGGCACAGCTGGAGACGGCCTGCCCTTGAAGCATTTGACACAACGACGGACACAGCTAGTAATAGCACCTTTGTCTGAAAGAATCCAGAACTTCTCCCTGAGAATACTTTGAAGTGTTTGAATACCAGGATGGTGGTTGAGTTCATGGCATCACATCAATCCCGTTTTGACTCTTGCTACACTACCAGAGTGGTGAGGGCTCGATTTCAGCAGAACAACAGTGCTGAGTTAAGACGCTGGGAACTGGCTCACCAATACATCACCAAATCCAGATAGCCACCTGGCCTCAACAGGAGATAACCTCTCTTCCCACTTTCAAACTTCCCACCACACTTAGGGCCGAAACTATAGACCTCTTTCGAATGACAACCAACTGCTGACCAATGCTTTATCTATGGGGATAGCAGTTGGTTGTCATTCGAAAGCCGTTCATAGATACGGCCATTAGTGTGTCCTCTGGCCGCTAGGTGCAATAATTAATACCTCCGTTGAGCAATAGACATCAGTATGCCTCGCTCGCTGCCTGCAAAAGCCGGCCCGACCAGCGAAACGTCACAAGCCTCCGCGCTTCCGCAAAAATGTGTTCGTTCTCTTTTGTGTGTGTTCTATCAACAAGAACTACTCTGTAAGTACTTGTGCACATATTGTATTATTATAGTGTAATTAGTAAGCCTAGTGGCCTCTTCCCGCCAAATCATATTTTATTTTATTGATAGCCTTGAAGTTTTGTAAAATAACAATGTGATATTACGTACATTCATGTGCTGCATGGATGCAAAACAGATGTTTTAAAATGTTGAAATTAGATTGTAGGTGAAATGTTGTCAATGACTAGCAATAAATTAATATACACAGTATCTTCTCTACAAATATATCTATTGGTAATGTACAAATATACACTCAAAAGTTTTCTGCATCAAGGTAACTTTTTTGCAGGACTTTATAATCTGTAAGCTGCATTATTTTGCATTTTGTGGCAGTATGCATTGTAGTAGAAGGAAACAGTTCTTACATCTACATTACTGTGCACACTTGCAAGGACACAAAAATTTTTGAATGGATGCAGTGGGTTATATATGAGTTCCGTGAAGATGCTGATAATTGTGCAGAAGGAACAAAGGCCTTACACTAAATACTACATGTGCAAGGGTGTGGGTGCAGTAAAAGTTTGTAGTTTACTGTACTGTAATGTTACGTTGTATTGAGGTTTGTTTAGGAAGTGCATGTCCTAATTTTATTTACTGTGTTAGCTTGTAGATCTGCATTATTCACTAAATGTACAAATTAGGTTTAGTAAGTTAGCTACATTAAAGTAATTTTAAGAAGGCTTGTACTTGCTGGTTTTTAGGTGAAATGTAGTAAAACTGATTGCATGAAAATATGTAACATATTTAATGTATCTTGTAGAAAAGTTTACTGCAGGAAATGTGTATGTTGTTTTGTTATGGAAAATTTGACTGTGAATTTGAATTATGTTCTTTTCAATATGCTGTTTGCATTTGGTAGAGTATATTCCAGCTCTCAACTGAGCAAAGTTTATTTTTATTTATGGTATAAAATATTACCTTTTTTTCTTTTCGACTGAAAAAATTAATCAAATTTCCTGGGAGCGCTTTGGGCACCAAGGCAGCCTCTTACTCGTCCACCTCATCTCTAAGTGCAAATCTTTCAACTGGGTCTCATTTAAATGGTACGATTCCAGGTGGGCTTGGTCCCCGGATTTTTGCATGTGGGAATTGTGCCGGACAATGCTGCTGGTCGATAGGTTTTTCTCGAGGGTCTCCTTTTTCCCCTGCCCTCTCATTCCGGCACTGATCCATACTCACCTCGTGTCACCCCTCACCAGAGCTAAAGACCTCAATGTTGAACAGTGACCAAAATCTCTCTCATTCACTCAATTAAATGTCAGTAAATTTTATTAGCATCGACACTGAGAAGCATAAGTGCAGAGCAAGTAAAATGGGTCTTTACTCGCACCACAAGTCACAGTTGGAAGTAACTACAGACACATGTTTTTTGACTGCTCATGAGCAAATGCAGTAAATGGATGTATGCCAAAGTAATTGAAAGGAACATACAGTAGTATATTTGGCTGTATGTAATTTTTTATTCATAACTGTGCCTGGGCCATCAGTGATGTATGTAGTGAGGAGACCACTCGCCTCCCATCACAGCAATTTAAGATTCCATTTCCAGTGAGGTTGTTCCCCAGTTTTCACTTAAATGGGAAACTTGGCAGACATTGTTAGCCAGCAGGTTTTCTAGAGATACTCCTGTTTCCCTCCCACTTGTATTATGCCACACACCATACCCACTTTATGGCATCATCTAGTCAGCTGTGAAAATATTGTGTTTAAGCGACATCTAAATTTTTACTTCTCTTTCAACTCTTTAAGTATGCCAAAATGTTGGTTTACAGTTTATCTCAGTAACTTGGTTCAGTGAGACAGTGTATTTTGTAATAAAGCTTGTTACATAACATAACACAAAATTATCAGTAAAAATTATTTGTCTATTCGTGTTAAATTTTATCTTCTGTGTTACCTCGTACAGAGTACATACATTATTTTTTGCCCGTTGGTTTGCATATTGGTGTCCCGTTGGTTTGCATATTGGTGTCCATAGTTCTTCCCCTTCTTTTTAGCATTTTTATTTTGACTTTTTTTATTAAATACATGTGTGTGTGTAATACATACTTCCTATACTAATTATTTGATGTTTGTGTTTACTTACATGTGTTTATAAATTATGTAAAGTTTTTTTTTGTTCACACATGGTAAAAGGTTTTTTCAAGTCATCCTGGAATGAAATTATGTGCTTGGCCATTTGTACCATTTAGCAGTTAATTACTGTGAGTGACATGCACATGATATGTTCGTGGGAGTGTTAAGACACAGTAATTACAGTATTTGTTTTATTTTACACTTTCAGCAACACAGTACGTATTAAGAATCGTGAGCACCTGGTATATGGACATTGTTTTAGTGTCACATATATCCTTTTTACATGAAACTGCTTAACTTAACTCACAGTTCGTTTATCTGTGAATAGAAAACACACTTGAAACTATGTTTTGTACTTTTTAAAAATTCAGCACACTTGTTAGAAGAAACATGATCTTCAAATTGGCTAGAAACTGCTTTTGTAGACGGCTGTAACAATGAAAATGCCACCTGAATTCGTAAAATACAAAACGAGATGCATACTTAATACTATCCAAATATTAAATTTTGGGGTCACCGCTTAAAGCTTCATAGAAAAAAAACTTCTACAAAAACCTTGCACTCCCGTTTAGCTCGCTGCAAATAGAGGCAATAACTTTCTTGTTAACCCTGATACTCTGGCTCTTATCATTCTGCTGTTCCCATGTATCAATGCAAAATTTGAAACTGGTACGCAGTACTCTTTGGCCACCTGGCTGGCGCTCGAACAACGTGAAACATGTCCCAAGTTAAGTTTTTCTCAGAGACTAGTTAACGTGCGTCCACAATGCTAATCTATAAAAAGAAAATACACTTCAGACTGCTTGTGAATATGACTTTTCAAACACTATGCACATTGAAAGTATTATCTTTAATCCCTCAAACTTTGCTAAAATTGTCTTTTTGTGATAATATTTCACAAGATATATGCACAGAATTCATTTAAAATAGCAATCTAAAATTAAAATAGAATTTTGTTACGGTTACAGATTCAATAAAATGAAAGGGTCACCACATGATGTGCCATAGTAAAAACATTACAACTGGAACACTGTGCAAGCATATACAACTTTGGGTGTAGAGCGATATCACAATACATGTGCCGGCCGGCATTGTTCGTAGCGTGTTATCGATTTTCGTCTTGCTTCACAAACTCGCCTTTCACCAGGTGGCTGCCTTAAAGTAGTAGAATTTCGTAATGTTATGCATCTGATTATTGCTGTGTAAGTGATTTGATTCCTTACAGTTGCCTTCCTGCAGTGAAATGGTTCAGTTGAAATTGTATTTGCTTTATTTGTGAGGCCTATTGGCATTCTCGCTGTTAATGCAATAAGGTGGCTTAAATTCTGAGATATTATTGCAGTACTGTACCCACAAAGAAATAACCATACCAGTATTGTGACTAAGAAGAAAAAATTTATGCTACAATCGCTGTAATAAAAGTTTAATTTGGCTGTTCAGAGAAACGACCAGGAAAACTATACAAGCTATACAAAACCGTAGGTGAATATTTAAGAATAGTGTGTTAGCTGACCTAATATTTGGTAATTTCGTCCAGGTGATGAAACTTTTGGTCATAAAATTGTGATGTTTGCTTCTGTTTTGTTGGAATTAGTTTATTAAAAGCTTGTATTACATATACATCTTCCCTACAGCTTTTGCGTATGCACCAATACTTAGTTCACTTCTTACTTTTATCAGAAATACATTACAAAGTCCATTTCATTCATGTTTTCCTATGATCGCTTTGTTTTGAAACTACTGTACTTGTATTTGCAAAAGATTTCACATGATTAGCAGGCATATAAAAAACACAATTTAGTAAATTGATAACTTCTATGTCTCTTCCGGACTTGCAGAAACTGAACAGCAATACATTAGTTGATTATGTTCAAAACTAAGGTTATAGAATACTGTATACAGTTAAATTTATCTTTGAGCGAAGGAGAATGCTTTTTATTTGTGTATGATCTATAAACTCTGGAGAATGTGGTTACAAGTATCCATGAATCAAATAGGTTGTATTTTATGTAAATATTTGTAACAAATTACGGTTAGTTTTATTTGATTGGCTCTCTGACTGCATAACTAAAAAATGAGCAATTTTAAGTTTTTTAAGAAGGAAGGAAGGAACTTTTTAGACCTGTTAAGTATTTAAAAGCAATTACATTTGTTTACAAACTCTGCAGACAAATATTTTGCAGGCTTGCTGACTGAAATATTGTGATGGGATTGCTTCCCATTGTGGTATGAGTATTTCATTTACCTCAAAATTATATCTGGTTGCATGCCAACTCTTGTTTTCTAACTGTGCATAATTTTAGAATATGAGATTAATAAGTACAAACACACTGAGTATGTTAATAGTTTTGTATTGAACTCTTTTGAAACTAGTCATGTGAAAATAAAAGAAACGTTGAGATGTGTTAAGGCATAGGAAAATGTAATACGTATAAATATCATGTTAACGAAATTATGTAAAACTGTATTTGCTGTGATTTTTATGTTAAACATTACAATAACTTGTATTAGAAGTAATTTTTCAGCTTTATTATAAAGCAAGCATGTAAGCTACAAAAATAAAAGGTTTGTTAATTATGAGAAAATAATGAGTTTGTATTTAAATATTTCCCGCGTTTGATGCCCAAGAGACATGTTTGAACCAGAAGAGGTAAATATCTCCATCAGATACAAAAACACCATTGATACCTGCAAAGAGAAAAAAATTATTGTATACGTTATGACCTTCAACCCTTGCTTGCACACATACAAATCACAATTACTTTGCTCAACATAAAACTTGGAATGCTTTTTCAGTTTCCACAAAGGTTTTCACTTTCAAGCACACCTTTTCTCTTTGGATATTCACATACAGTACATACCTATTAGTTACTACATTTCCATGTCATATTGAAATTGATTTCAAAGCACTATAGTTTTGAAAACTCACATGGAAACGGATTCAAATAGATTTGAGTCTCAAGAGGTCGTTACACCAACAATTAGGATTGTATCAGATTGAGTCGAGCATAAATGCCATGGAAACGTGGTTCGTTTTGAAAACTAATCAAAAATGAAGAAATACGTACTCAGCAGTTATTTTGGCCAGTTTTGACCTTCACGGTTGACAGGTGCGTGTTTGTTGTTATAAAATGTGATGTTGAGCATTAGCAGCGGTGTTCTGTCAACAGAAGTGTTAGTTGCATTAGAAGTCATTAGAGAACAAGTACTATTCAAATAAACCATGTTTCACATGCTTATTTACTGGAAGAAAAAGTCTTTTTTTTCCCTGTGACTTGCGGTTCTTTCTTACTCCCATTTTTCTAGCAAATGAAAGACTGAACAAAAGTTGTCATACAATCATGAATAACAACAATCTTGTGTACATTTCATTTACCTAAGCAATTTACTTTACGTGTGTCACAGAAAGAAAAATAAACACTTTGCTGTATGTATTTACTTATTTCATGTCGGCCAACATAAATTTCAATTATACAAACAATATCACATGCAAATTTGCTGAGCGAACTGAAATCAATTTGTCGGATACAAAATTTGCATGTAGGCGGGTATCGTACTTAGGTAGGGTTCAATGCTCAATTTGTTTTCAAAATGATATGGAAATGTAGTACCTATATATTGGCAGCAGATAGCTGAACGTGATGCATAGCACCTGCACTTAAACAAAAAACTTGGTTGGGCACTTAGGAGTGATGGCAAGGAAATGAAACGTTATTATGGTATGTTAATGTAGAAAGTTTAAGTGACTTGATTGCAGATCACATGGACTAAAGAGTTATCAGTGTGGGCGTGCTACTGGTCCTATCTCAGTAAGATACAGAACCTCCGCTGCCCTGGAGACAGTGCTGGTGTGGTTTGGGAATTGTACATCCAAGGTATTCCCTTCTGAAATAAGTTGTTGTGAAATGAGTTGTGGAGATTTCTATGCTGGCTAGAGAAATAAGACCCAGAATTACATGACACTTGTTTAATTGAATTTTCATTTGCCTTTGCCACCTCACACATTGTCACTTCCCTTAATCATTAAAACTCAAGGAATGCCTGTCCTAACATAAGTCGTGAATTTTACTACTGTAAATGAAGCAGTTTTGTAATATCCAAGAACAGTTTAATAAACAAAGACTGTAAGAAAACTGTGTGAAGCAAGTCTGTCGAGACATCTGCAGAATGCCCTATGGAGTCTAAAACGTAAAGGACATGATTTGATGTTAATTTTTGAATAATAACATACATATAAACAGAGGGCTTCTGGTGAATGGGCTTTTAATAGATGTAATGTGGAACCCATTTTTCCAAGCATCATTCAGTTCATAGCTGAAGAGTACATACTGTACTTAGTTTGTGTGGTGGTGATAAAAACACTGACATAGGTCTAAAAGCAACCTTGTGTTGATGAAACCAGCAAACCATGAGGGTACAGAATACATCACAGTTTGGTGTGTTATTGGGAAGGATTGGCTCACTGGCCAGTGGCGATAACAAAACACTGATATTGGTCTAAAAGCAACCCTGTGTTGATGAAACCAGCTAACCATCAGGGTACAGAATATGTACATCACAGTTTGGTGTGTTATTGGGAAGGATTTGCTCAATGGCCAGTGGCGATAATAAAACATTGATATTTGTCTTAAAGCAACCCTCTGTTAACGAATCAGCAAACCATCAGTGTACGGAATACGTCACAGTTTGGGCTGATACTAGTCTAAAAGCAACCCTGTGTTGGTTGAACAAGCAAACCATCAGCATACTGAATACATTACAGTTTGGTGTGGTATTAGGAAGGATTGGCTCACTGGCTGATGGCAATAATAAAACACTGATATTTGTCATGTCATTCGGGATAAAGTGAGCACTAAAGATTTAAAAAAATCACTAGCCATTACTGCATATAAGTCACTATTAGCAAGAGTTTTTTTACCTCTTGTATTGTTGGTTGCGATTCATTGCATGTAGTTCCGTGTATTTTTCCTGTTTGAATACAATATTAGTGAAAGAACATCAGATGAAATCGACCTCTCTATATTTTATATGCTTTAAAATACTTATTTATGATCTTATTGACATTTCTACTTACAGTATAGTTAGACTAAATTGGAGCCAGAAGAATGTGACACTATCGCCGGCCTCAGGTCATCTTACATGTTACTGCTTGCTCCGCACTTCAGATAGTTCAAAATTCCACCGACATGAGGCATCAGAGTTAAATTTTTGCAGTTTTTTTGCCGCTTCGCCTAGTTGCATCATTTGTGTGTGTTTGTCCTTTGTGTGTATATACTCATTCAGAAGTACTGTTAATGTCATTGCCAAATTATGTGAAACCATCGGTATTTTGTAAATTATCTTTTACGTTTGTCAGCGTAGAAACAAAATACTTTTTATTTCACATATTAAGAAAATACATTTTTTATTGTTTCTTTTAAGTGCGTCGTCGTTGTTCGTGGTAGTAGAACTGAAAGAAACTTGAATTCTTGAATTGCGTGTGTTTTAGTGGCGGTTTTGAGTTTAAAATGTAAATAAACTATTCCCACATTTATGAGATTCGTAATGGCAATAGTGCATGTTGTATTAATTAGTCGATGGACAGAAACTAGTATTATAAGATGTTAACTTGCAGGTATTTATAACTAAGATTACTTTTTATTATATATCTTATATTCAATCCCAGTGCATTTAATGAGTAGATATTGTAGATAAAATTTATCGGAAAAGTTTAATGTATTTGTAAATATTGCGCAACCCTATGTTATTAATAGCACATGGCAATATTTATGTTTACATTCGGCGGAAAGATATAAACTGGCAGAACATAGAAATTATTAATCAGGGCTTTTTTTGAGTACTCACATTATTCCAAATCACCTTTACTGATGTTAAAGCATCTCTGTGTTGATAAAACCAGCAAACCATAAGGGTACAGAATACATCACAGTTTGATGTGGTATTGGGAAGGATCGGCTCACTGTCCCTTTCTTCTTCCTTATGACAGTGGTAGATCATGAATATCTGAACGTATACAGTGAAGGAGCATTGCCCATTGTTCTGAACTATGAGAGTGATTTCCGTGCATAGTTCTAATAGGACTGTACTCCTGCTTGTGACAGTTTTGTCATTAGCTTCTGGGTTAATGAGGGATTACTTGGTCTTTAGATGGAGTTGGGATGCGGCGGAGGGGCCCACGTGAAGCCCAAACATGCCAGTAATACCTTTGGACGTTTATTTCTGGCTATACACGGTGATGCTTTGTCAAAGATATGGTGCAAGTGTTCTAATGTATTGCACGGAGTGGTGCAAATTTCAATTCGATGCTTTACATGTTCATTTTCTGTAGGTTTCCAGACATTCTGTACATAATCATTGTTACAATCATGGAAACAAGCAAAGTTGAATGGTTGTGTTCAGCTAAGGAGGCAGTGTACACTAACGCTGTAAATGTTGTTACACAGTTTTAAAAATATTTTGCTATGAAATATAAAACGTGTGTTCCATGCCATGTAGTACTTATATGTTGTCATATTTAAAGAGGAGCAGTAAAAAAACTCCCTAGTAGCTATTGCCTGAGAAAGTCAACATGTCTTGGGTTGAATGCAGTCGGTTTATAGAGTGTTAATTACTGGCTGTGATGAACAGTCTTGTTAGATCTGATATGTGGTTGGCTTATTGGCATATAGCTGAGCACTCTTACCAGAGTATTGTGTCATTTACACATCAGCCACTATTTTTTTTCAGCTGTAATCTCACCACCTGTGTAATAGGTGTATGTTACTAATAGCCACAGTATGTTTTGTGTTATCTGGTCCCATTGTTCGGTACTAGTTTCTGCCGTATGTGCAGCAGTCATTAAAATGTCATTCTTACCATTTGGCACTGATGAACACTATGCTGCCAGACTTAGGTTGCACCAAACCTGATTTATAATTGACAAGCATATTGACTGGTCCAATACTGTTGGATACCAAGCACATAGCAATACTGTCTGACACCAAAAAGGAAGAACCTCTGTATAACGACTCCTCATGGTTCCAGAGCATAGGGTTGTTATACAGGGTTAGTTGCTTTTAAAGGGGATTTACTGTACAGTAAAACTCCTATTTTAGGACCCGACGATGAGGAAAGGGTTGTTGCAGAGTGGTGGTGGTAATAACCCATGTCGTTGCTCAGCAATTCAAGAAAAAATTAGAAAAATCTTGAGTGATACATATTGTTATACTCATGTGTTGTCAGAAGTGTTTTTTATGTTCAAACAATTTTTCAAATATGTCAGTCATAATACTTCTCTAATACTAGACATGTATGTAGGTATCAAACAACCTGGGTTATAGTTTATGTGCCAGAAGGTGTACACAGGCGGTTCGTGGTAAAGTGAGCACTTTTGAAGACTGTAGTGTAGGTATATTTGAGAGTGACAAGGCTGGTAGCTTGGAAATAGAAATGAGGAATGCATTGTTTTGGCAGTAAAGGTATTGGGGCGTGGGTAAATGATATCAAGTGTAATTGGTGTATGTTTTAATCTCTTCAGACATCTGCCTGAGATACCTTGGATTGTAAATCAGTTTAAAAAATTAATTAAAAATTGACAAAAAATTTTTTGCAGAAAAATTTTTAGACAAATTTTTAGATGTCTTTTTATTTCCTAAAAGCATGCGTTTATTGTTTAATATGTTAAAAAACTTTCGATGTTTTTCGCAAATGTAAAAAAAAAACAATGTGCTGAAGGGATTAAACAAACAACAGACAGTTTTGGCAATACTAAGAATGAATTAAATTTTTTTTTTTATTATTTACAAGTACTGAGAAGTGTATAAGTTTACTTTCTACACTGCTGTGTTTATATTAGCAAGTGCTGTAAGACTTACATTTGCTGTAAGGAAAAAATAATTACTCATTTTTACTTTGAATTTCCTTTGGGTGCATTTATATACCACCAATTTTGTAATACTTTCTTGTTCCACATATGACAAAGAACAAAATAACTAAATAATGAACCATGGCTGTGTATTTGTATTGCTCACTGATAACAAAATGTGCACAGTGTACCTTTAGTGGTGAGTAATTCGTCAGGTGGGGGTTTGGAGGGGTTTGGTGTCGACTGCAACTTGTACAACATCCAGAGGTTCTTCTCCTCCACATTCTCCACCCGGCCGCCGATGCTGTTGACGTACTGGGCGCCAAGCACCACCTCCATCTCAAACCTGCACAATGTACTACTCTTTTACAACTTATTGTATCATGGTTGGCTGCTCAGCTTGTATTTTGGAACTTTGGCAGGTTATTTATACAGTTGCCATCTGATTAAGCATGTCTGAATGTTTTAGCTGTTTTGAAGGTATCTAAGAGTTGTTTTAGCTCCAAGGTTTTTTTATGCTGTAGTATAAGTAGTACTACCATTTTTGTAACAGAAGTGCTAGTATAAAATATTGAAACCTGTATCAGAGTGATTTGAGCAAATAATATTCTGCTCATTAGGACATGCCATACATTCTCAAGGTTCCTAGTTTGATTACCAACCAGTGGCCCATGAATAATTAAATATGTAGGCGTTGCGGTGGTGTAGTGGACGACCACTCGCCACCTACCCAGGCAGTCCGAATTTGATTCCGAGTGGGATTGGACCCAGATTTTTCGTATGTGGGAAATGTGGCAAACATTGCCATTGGCTGGTGAGTTTTCTCAGTGTACTGTACGTCTGTACCCCCCACCATTGCATTCCATCACTTCTCCTTTGTAGGGCCTCATTTCATGTTATCTCATCTCCCAGGGAATGGGCGGATGCATATGGACTCCCAGGTTGAATGAGTATCTTTTGTGGCGGGATACCCTGCACTTGAGTTCACTTCCTACTCCACATATTTATTATAATTATAATAATAATTATTACTATGCACAAGCAATATTCTTAAATTTTTTTAAGGATTGTTGAGAGATATAATTATATCTTTTCAGTATTCTTCATACCCAAATTTACAAATCTAATATTAATTGATATGTTGAACACTGCATTTTATGGAGTGTTTAAGCCCCTTTATTGATCAGGGTTGCACAACGCTAACACGTTGGACTCACATACAGGAGAACCCGGGTTTGATCCCGGCTCTGGCATCCTAATTTCCGTTTTTCATGGTTTCCTGAAATTGCTCCAGGCGAATGCTGGGATGAGTTCTTAACAAAGTCCATGACCGATTCCTCTCCCAACACCTGTCATTGTATCAAGATGTGTCGTCTGTAATGATCTGCTCAGCGAGACTTACCTTAACTTATTCCCCTTTCTCTCTTCTATCTTGCCAGTGCTCTTTACATACAGCACAATGTCTGAGATATTTTAGAGTGAAGTAACTAATTATTCATTTGGGGATGAGGGAACTATGCCAAAATGGGTGTAATTTGCTGTAATTTTTAAGCTTTAAACACTTGGTTCAGAACCCTTAAAACTGAGTAGGCTTCACTACAACACACAATATTACGTCCAAAAAAATATATCACTGAACATCTCGTAGAGGTAAGCTTTAGGTAAGAATATTACTGCGAGATAGTTCAGTGACTTGCGCCTACGTGTCAGGGTGAAGGGTAATACACTTAGGTCTCAAACACGACCTTAATAGTAAAGGTCTGGACACTGCTATAAAACGTTGACCCCCTTATGACTTATTTCAGTTCCTTTATTATCCGTAAATATGAACGAAAACTGGTCGCGCCACCAGCACACTCGTGCTAGTAATTATTTTTCCAATGTTAAATGTACTATATTTATTAAGTACAAATATAAGAAACTCATTTAAGTTTAACCAGAATATTTTTAAACAATTGAGTTTCGATTATAATAACAAACTTCTCTTTACAACAGCACCACTCTGACAACAAAATACGTTTTATTTCGACCCTCCCGCTTTAAAAGGGGGTATGGGTAAATAGCAAAATGTGGGCCCCTCCCGAACTGAAATCCTGCCTACGCTGCTGGCACCAGCAGATTTGTTCAGTCATAAGGTGGTCAAATATAAAGCATTGAATAGTAGGTGTGTGTCCAGACCTGTACGGCTGTACTCCTAAGATTGTGGTCTCGAACACGCAAAATACGTCCGCCCAGATGGCCAACTTAACCTGTTACAAGAGGCAGATTGCCTTTGTTACGCTAGCCAACCAGCACCCGCCACCGAGGTATCTGTGACGTCGGCGTTTTCTAGCCGCTTACACTGTACAGGATGTTCGGCAATCATCAGAAATGCTGGGGGTTGCCCTCCTCATTTACTTGGCATCGCTCCCCCTCCCTTCACTCAGTACCCCTCCTTAATTCCTTGGTAGCCATGTTACAGGTATATACAGGCTGAGTCGGGAGGAAAGGGCAATATTCTAGGATGTGATAGTACTGGTCATTGTGATCAAAGAAGTTCATGTGAACATGGGGTCAATATGTGACGATTATCGAGATAGCCTTGTTTGAATGAAATATACTGAAAACCTGCAAATGTATCTTATAGTTTTATTTTTGTACTTTTGTGTTTCAGTGACAAGGAGATTGTAATACATTATAAATTGCACACATTTATTTTTGTATTTCAATTTATGTCACGTTGGCAATGGGTTACCATGGAAACATGATAGTAATAGTTTTATTGATTATTTTGTGGACTGTGAACTCGAACGCTATTATTTTAATAGTTGTATCTTTGTTTCTACATTTGTTTTGTGATACAGACAGTGTGAACCGGACAGTTCAAGATGCCACGCATCTACACAAATGCAGAGTATGTAGACATGCTGATTGTTTATGGCTTCTGCAATTGTAGTTCCACTGCAGCTGTAGAATAGTACCGCCAATATTTTCCCATGCGAAGAATCCCTGACCGAAGAGTGTTTTTTTTCAGGGTTGTAATACATTGTGGGGGAGTGGTTCGCTTCCTAGTGCCCACGTGAGTTCGAAAAATACATGATAAAGTAAAAATATCGTTAATATGCAATTTGCTTAGTTTATTTTAATCTGCTTGTCACTGAAACTAGAACACACAAACACAAAAATAAAACAGTAAGAAACATTTACAGGTTTTCAGCGTTTTTCATCCAAACGAGGCTATTTCGATAATCGTCACATACAGGGGTGTCATTTGGGGCTACAGGGGGGGGGGGCAAATCCCCCCCCTGGATTTAGAATTTTATGTGTATAAATATGTTTTTTGTATTTTTAAATGTAAATAATGCTAACTTAAGGACATAAATCTGAAGTTTTATTATTAAAGTATCTAATTTATACATGCTTAATTAATAAAAAAGATGCAACAAGGTCACTGTCACCAGAAAACAAAATCTTGCCCCCCCTCCCCTCCCTAGAAAAACTTGAAATGACGCCCCTAGTCACATATTGACCCCATGTTCACATTAACTTTTTTGATCACAATGACCAGTACTATCAAGTCCTAAAATATTGCCCATATATATATATATATATAAATTTATTTATTTATATTTATTTATTGTACTGATTTTTGTGCCACTCAACAGCCGAGGCCCATAACAGTGACACATACAAAACCATATAACATTACAGTGACTGTTACACAAACAACAGTAACACAAATACAAATCGATAATACAAACACAAACAAACGCAGGAAAAGGAAATACATTAACAAAAAATAGGGGGCATTGTACCACGACAATTATATATAACCAATCTAGACAGAGTGTAACCGTTTGTAAAGAAACACAAATTCAACTTTTATAATGTCTTGATAAATTTCGGAATGTGATATTCTTTCCAATGAAGGGATCAAAATCACAAAATGATTTGTTATACATTAGAACACATTGTTTAACTAGGTTAATTTCTTTATTAACTGTACCAAAAGTGCCACTGCTTCTATGGTTGTAATTTGAACTCTAAAACAGAAATCTTTACTAATGGCAGAACATGAGTGATATGAATTAAATGAGTTGATTAGAAATAAAGCAGCATATATAAAACGTTTTGTTTCTAGATTGTGAGTCTTGAACTTTTTTTAGCTCACTATTGTAGTCAAATTTAGAATTATTAGCTAGGAACCTTTTAAATATTGTTTTAAATACATTGCATTGTAACTTTTCCAGTCTCCTAGAATCTGTTACTGTAATAGAGTTCCAGATTACTGAGCAATATTCTAATTTTGATCATACTAAAGAATAACACAAACAAAGCAAGGAATCCGGCATGGTTGCAGGATGTGTAATTCATTTGATTAAACCTAATATACGCACAGAGCTATTTATTAATTAAGTTGTCCATATTATGATGAAAGTGTAATTTGCAGTCAAGTATCATGTCATGATCACGAATATAATCAACTCGCTTAATTTCATGTTTTAAAATGAAGTATTTGATTGTAATAATATTGGTTTTCCTTGTAAAGGAAATTCATACAGTTTTTTTTTTCTAAATTAAGAGACTCCTGATTATTTAAACACCAATTATGTACTGATAGAATGTTAGTCTGTAGATAAATATAATCATTCCTATTGCTTAAGTTTTTATATAATTTCTAATCATCTGCATAGAGGACTGGTTTAGAACTCTTTACAACATTACATATCATTGCTAAATATATTAAAAAGTAGAGGCGTCAAATTGCCTCATTGTGGAACACCTGATGAAACATGATAGGAAGCGGAAAAATTTTATTTTGAATCTTACCGTGAACATTCTGTTTGCAAAATAGTTAGAGAAACACTTAACATATGTTGTGTTTAAACCTAAATCAGATAGTTTTTTTTCAGTGCTGACACGTGTCAAAGGCTTTATCTTAAATCAAAGTATATTGCATCAATTTGGTTTCTAGATAAACATTTCCATATAAATTACTAACAAAATTTAACAAATTAGAAGTGTTTTTACCTACTTGAAAACCATACTGATTGTTTGATATAACCTAGTGTTTTTGGTATAAAAGTTTAAATGTCTGTGAACAATTTTTTCAAATAGTTTTAAAGATACACAGCAAAGATTTTGGTCTATAATTGCTTACTATCTGTTTATTACAATTATTGAAAATAGGCATGACTATTGCTTTTTTCTACAGATTGGGATACAAATTGGAATCCAAGCTATAATTAGAAATGTGAGCCAATATCTGTGTAAAGGTACCTATACAACCTTTAATGATGAAATTCGGTATTCCATCAATTCCTGTAGCTTTGGTGTTCTTAAGTCTTTGATAGCCCACATGACTAGACTATCAGTTACATAAGGAACTGATAAATTTAGATAAGTTAACTGATTGTCACTTTGATTGTTGGTACTGCCACTTACTTGGATGTACACCTCTGCAAAGTATTTAGCAAACATATTGGCAAGAAGTTCAGGATCCTGAACCAAATATCCGTTTGATATTAAATTTATCCTCTCACAGTAACCATCATTCGTTGTTTTTATATAATTCCATAGTTCATCATGATTACTTTTCAATTTATCATTAATACTAGCTTGCCATTTCCTTTTAACAGCTTTAATTTTCTCTTTAACTAATTTTCGCATCTCAGAAAAACGTTCTGTGTTTTCTGTATAATTTAAATAGACGTTCTTTATTTTTTAATAATTTGATAAGTTCTTTATAAAACCACACTATAGGTTTGTTCGCGTGGTCTGCCAGTTTTACCAGCCGAGGGCAAGTGCCATTTTTCGCTGGCAGCGAAATGGCAGGACGGGCAGTTGCAAGTTGCTATGACCACCCGAACGATATCTGGCAGTAAACAAGCATGTTGTTTTGAAAAACACCCGCGAAAGTTTGTTTTGAAAGTTTAGCATTGAGAACTCGGCTTAGAT
>PNEQ01002418.1:132716-147194 GCA_003012365.1 Medauroidea extradentata
GATGCACGTCACTATTTACAAAAGAACTAAGAGTACGCTGCAACATTTCTGGCTTTGTTCGTGAATACGGTGATTTTAATTAATTCGGAAAACAAATGAATTTGCACAGTTCTTCTATTACTGTATTATTACAGCAGTGACAAAAATTATATCACTGTTTAACACGGGACGAGAGAGTTTGTTTTGAACAAGCATCGTCGTGTGACGTCACACGTGACGTTTTTTCATTCCTGCCAGTTCTGCCCTTACTCGCCGAGCATGGGCAGAAATGGCAGTCATTTCTGGCAGAACTGGCATCTGCTAGTCCCACCCGAACAACATACCAAAAAAACACTTCCGGTAAAACGAACGCCTTCTGGCAGAAAACTAGCAGAACTGGCACAAAACTGGCAGACTGGCAGACCACGCGAACAAACCTTATATATTTGCTTTGTGAAAATTTCGTTACTGGTATGAACTGATTTATAATTGTTTGTGTATTTTGTGCAATGTACTCCACAAAATTGTTAACATCGTTCATATTATAAATAGGGCTCCAATCAAAATTTTTAACAGCAAAGAACAGTGAAAGATAGTCACCTTTACAATAATTACGAATAGAATACGATTGGTCGGAAATCTTATCATGTACAGGATCAATATACGTAACAGAAGCACGCTAAGGCAGGATGATAATCATCTTCATTAACAAGAGGGTCGTCATAATTTAGAACTCCGTCAAAATAAATATTGGAGAAAACAAGATCAAGTAGTCCTGGAAATGGCTTGGTAAAATTAAATTGTTCTAAACTTAGAAGATTGGTTTTTTTTTTCAAGAAGTACATTCACTTTTTGCTTGTTGTAAAAATTTACAATATTTTGTGTATGTAAATTCTTCCAGTCTACACCAGGAACATTAAAGTCACCCACTATTATTATTTGATGTGAGTAACCAGATGGTTTGGACTCTCTACAGTCAAAATATCGTTTTGAAATCCGCTACAGGTGGTTGTGGCGGTAGATAAATATTCCCAATAAGAAATTTATTTGCATTTGACATTGATATTTGAACCCATGTTTCCTCAATATCGTCAGTTAAAAATTCTTATTTCTGAATGGTGTGTGGAGATTTTAATGAATTAATAGCAATGATAACCCCGCCTCCGCAAGACAGGCAGTTTCAGAATTTCTGTCTTTACGAAATATGTAATATTTATCAGGAAAATGATGAGATTTAACACAATTACTATCAAACCAAGTTTCAGTTAAGCAAATTACTGACAGATTAGCACTGTTAATGTTTTCAAAAAAGGTAGCTGCTTTAGTTTGGAGACCCCTTACATTTTGATAATGCAGATGAAAATCGTCCTTACCTTGTGGCATTCGGAGTGCGCGCAATTAATTTGCGGCACCTCAGATTGCCTCCTGGGATTGGTTCACGATAGATACTGAAGGTTCTACCTGCTCTGGGTTATCCTTACGCTTAAACAGTTGTTAATTTTGTAACCAACCGTAAAATGGTCTAATCAAACAGCCAGAAGGCCAAAAAACAGTGCTGAAAATTCGCTCATAATCTTCCTCAGCAACCGCCACATAGAAAGACGAATAAGAGTCCAATTTTGTTTTTAATTTAGCTAACTTAAGGTTAGTGACCTTCAGTTCATTATTAATATACGATGTAACATCATTTTCTTCTACATCCGGGGCAAAACGCGATACAAAAATTGCTTTCGTACATGGGCCTCTCTGGCGTGGGAAGGTGGCCCGGGGGGGGGGCATGTCCCCTCCAAACATTGCTTGTGGAGGGGACACGGGGACATATTGATGTTCAAGTGAATGTATTATGTGTTATTTATACAGTGTTAACTTTAATATTAATACATGCAAAGGATAATTATTTCAGTGCTCAACCTGTTTGAAAGACACATTTATTTATTAAACATTCTATTAGGATATATTTACTTCTATTCGTCAAAAATATTTACATCCCATGCCCCCCTCTAAATTTACATATCGGAGAGGCCCATGTTTTCGTACGTGGATGAACTGTTTTTGTTACTGTTCTGAGGTTCACGTCGTTACAGACGCAAACTTGTATTTTCTCTATCATCGTAGCTGGACTGCTCGATGCTTATTCTTCCTTTGACGGTTTCCGCCTCCGATGCACCTCGACGAACCCATCCGTGTCGGCATAGACTTGCTGATGTCAACCCGACCGCGTTGCCGTGTTACAACTTAACCTGATGTTTGCTTAGTTATGGTCTTGTCTATGGACGTTCCAATTTAGCGTCTTGCACGTAGGATCGATGTGACGCGAGGCGCGCCCGTCAATGTAGTCTTTATCGCTAGTTCGCTTCCGAGCCGCGAACGTCCATAACAGCTACAGAAAGATATGGCCCTCAATATTATTTAATTACTGTCAAGGTTCGTTGTAAACTCTCAAAGGTGTCGTATGCTAATGTTAAACGTAACCATAATATTTCCCTCATGCCACCCAAATTTTTTGGGTGGGGTACAATATATAATTTGTACCCCCCCCCCCCCCTAAATCTGTGTTACTGAAAAGCAGGTTAAATATGAGATTGGAAATTACTTCGTAGTTTTTATTCATCGTAGTGACTGTACACGTCCCTACTTATAATCTACTGTCTAAATCAAAATACGTCCTTCTGACCATGGTGGAAATTTACACATTTACACCCACCACAGGGGGTAAATGAGAAATGGCGGAGGTTATAACTTATATTCAGTTCGTCGTCTGCATAAAGGGAAAGTTTCTTCCAGTGACTTCCGTGAGTTTTATCATTACACACGCGTATACTGTATGTATGGTAAAATTAACTCTTAGACCGCCTGCTCAGTGTAATGTCGAAAGTATTTAAGATAACGAATACAATAAATAAAATATTCATTCTCAAGATACATAAAGGTTGTATGACAATACATGACGATAAAATAATTGCTGACTATAACTCCGGTTTAAATTATTTGTACATGCTTTTCGGATTGTCTGTCTTCAAAGTCTACAAAAAAGTCCTACTCATCGACAATTAAGTTATTTTAACCAGTACATAAAATATATATAATTTTTCTATAATTATTACCGTACACATCATTCTGAAGCAAACAACACCTCCTCGATATCTCATCTGATTAGATATGTATCAATGGCTGATCAAAAACAAATTTTACGCCGCGTAACGGTAACACGTTGGCCTCACATTAGGGAGGACTTAGGGTATCGAACCAGCCATCCTGATTTCAGTTTTCCATGTTTCCCAGAATTACTTCAGGCGATTTCTGGGATGGTTTTCTTAACAGAGGCCATGGCCGTCTCCTCTCCTAACTCCTTCCATCGTACCAACTGTCTCTAATGACCTCACTGTCGACGGAACGTTAAGCTCACTTGTTTACCTATCTATATCTGGAACGATGCAAATATAACATCGAGGATATTTATAAATCATTTTCCACGTCTTTTCACACTCTAAGGACTGAATTCAGAACAACCGTTGAGTAACATGTTACAATATTTATGGGTGTCTCATAGACTTCAATAACACAACGACAGCCCGCTTGGTCCAAGATATAAATAAACTATTCATTTTCACCTCTGTAGGTGTCGAACATAAAAAAATCGTGATACTGCTTTCCAGGCATTCAAGTAACATCGTCGCTAAGTAAAAATTAAATCGATATCTAAAATTTAAATGGTGTCGATATGGCGATATATAACGTTTATGAATCGAAAACATTTTATGATTGTTTTTCCTTCTGGGGTTGAATTTGGCAAAATCATGAAATAGTATTTAGGGTATTTTCGTTAAGCAGCATAGCCCTGAAACCAAAGTCACTTAGATATTTCAAATGATTATGGAGGGATAATCGAAAACCTTTTCCCCGTCTTTCCACCCCTAGTGTTTCGAATTTCGAAAGGTCTTGAAATCCCATGTTAGACATTTGTATAAGTAACCAAGAGACGTAAAAATCACAAATGTAGCCCATTCGGTTCCAACTAAGTAATTGATTAATGTAAACCACGTTTTCTCAATTTCTATCTCATGGGAGTCGAATTTCAAAAATCTATAAACTGCTTATCGGGTATTTACGTAATAATTATTTTGAAGCGGAAACCAACTTTATTTCTTGAAGAGTTTGCTAGATATGGAGAAATAATCTAAAACACATTTCACGTCTTTTCTTCCCCCTAATAATGGAACAGAGATTAAGGTTTGGTAGCCAGGTACAAATGTAAACGAAGGATTATTTAAATTTGTAAATTATATTTTCAGTCAGTATAGGTTACATTGAAACATGTACAGTATTAGTATTTTACTTTAACGTTTGATTCCTATCTTGAACGTCTTCGTGCACACCAGTGCAACTCAATTTTTGCAGTTAACGGTAAATTTAGATTAGATTGCTTACTTAATCTAATAATATATACTTAGAGATATTAATTAGTAAATTCAGGAATTTCCGAAACATAAAGTTGAATTATGCACATTATTGCACAAATTTGAGCAAAATTTTGCATGCAAATTAAAATGTTTGCAAAATAGTTAGATTATTTTGTTGCCAGTGCATGTAGAATATCGGGAATAATTGGTTGCACGAGCATTTTTTTTTCGGTTGTGTTGTAAGTTCCAATGGGCACACTCACAAAATTATTACTAAATAAATTGAAGTAAAGATATTTGGACAAAAATGCTGTCTACATTAATAATTTTAATATTTTTTAAAAGTAGTTCACATGATGAAATTATGAATTACACCTTTAAAAATACTAAGACTTCTGCTCACTGTATATTGTATATTTAGGTTTAAAAACAGCCTAAATGCCACCATTTTGCACCTAGAAACTAAAATTCTCCCACCCCCGCTTCAGATTACGCTACGGTACCGATGCCAGAACCATTTTGTTAAGATCATCCTCCTTAAAAACGTTCCAGCGCCCCTCCACGGAGTTCAGAAAAAATTATCTTCGATATGTCGTGTGGTCAAGAAATGCCCCAATGCCCACCAGTCTATGAATATGAACATGTCATAATTAGATGTATAAAAACAATCAACTTACTGTGTCCAGGTTTGATCAAATTAGGGAAAATTGTTTATGCAAAGTGTGTGTCCAAAATATTAGTTTTTAGATATCTCATATCAATTTAATAATCATTCCCTTCAATTTTGATGACCTGTAAAATTATTTTGTAGCTTGCATCTGTACTGTATTTGTATGACAAACATTACATCTCTAACCTTGTTGCTGTTATGGGGTTTAATATGTGTTCTAAATAAATTGTGATTAAAAAAGTTAATAAGCAATTTTTATTTAGTTCCCGTCAATCTATTTGTGTGTTTGAAGACGCATTCATTCATTTTATTTGTTTCTGGTTGGCAACGTAAATAACCAAGCGTGGTGTTAGAAGTGTGGGGATAGTGGTGATGTAAGGTATCTTTAAGTGCACGTTATGTGATATAATATGTTCACACTTCTAAAGATATTTCAAAACATTTCATTTTGACAAGTTATAAAACATGCAAATAATTTTACATTAAATAGTGATATGTACTTAAAACCTAGTATTTTGTTGTGTGTGCATTGGTAATGTCTAAATTAATGGAGATTTTAAATATTCTGGAACCCCTATTAAATACACACAAATACACTTATATGTACCTGCATTTAATTGGTTATGTACATAAATATGTATATACAGGCTGAGTTTGAATTCGACCGACAAACTTTGTGGGGCGATTCCTTATGCAAAATAAGGTAGGGCTTACATTTAACAGTTCGGACGGAAAAGCTTATTAAGGGCGTTACAACCACTTGAAAACGGGTGTGCAGAATCGATTTTAATGAACCCATCGAAAACCGCTGGAGGTATCGCAAAAAGCATAAGGATACGTGTTGGAGGATACAAAGACCTGTTTTCTAACGACATGATATTGTCACGAATAAAACCCTTTGTAGTACAATGGGGTATGTGAGATTGCGATCGTATGGCATTTCGTACCCGCAACGTTGTCTCGTGGTTTTATGCCAGTTTATGAAAGAACATGTGTTAAACAACAAAAAAGGTAGCCTTGATAAAGCACCCTTGGCCCAACCGTTTCCCCCGAAACAATGACCGACGTATCTGCGGGTAGATTGGAGTGGCGTTCCCTAACGCCTGTGTGGTTATGCAACTATTCAGACACTGCTACTACTGGGGTGGCGGTGGTCAGGCGGCCAAATATTTTTACTCCAACGCTTCAGCCCAGAAGTTTCCCTCCCCCCCTTTTTAAATCCGCCCCTGAGAACAGTTACGAGCTAAACAATAGGAAGTCTCGCAAAGTTAATTTGTATCTATCTTTCAAGGAAAAGAGATTAAAAAACATTTAGAAATGCTTGTAGATTACAAATAACACATGTCTTCTAACTCAAACGAAAAAAAAAATTACTACACAAAGTCATCGCAACCCCGCAATATTACACAAAAACACGCTTTCACGAGGCACGCATAAGCTGTAAAAACGCAATTAGAACATGGCGCCCGACGTTAACAAACAGACGGCCGAGTTCGCCAAAAGTCTATTAGTGCTTTTATAGTAAAATTCCAGACTGGACTGAACTTGGACGGGATTCAACAAAGAGAAACTAAAGTGAAAGTGTATTGAAACGGGTTTATAGTAAAATTTTCAGTTGAGACGGACATGTAAACATGGACTGAATACGTGTCTAAAGACATCTCTTTGAGAAACATTAAAAATACAGAACAAATGACTGTCAAATAAGCAAGAGGCGCTTATTTGTTAGATATTTTGTTTGAATTTATGCGTTGGATTATTTATTTTGATTTATTTGGCACTTCCCATTATTTTCATAACATAAAACTGTTTTATTTTGCTAGCGCATGACGATTCTAACATCTTACATAACCAAAGAAACGATTCAATATGGCGACCGCTTTGTTTTAGTTTAGTTCAGACTTCTACGACCGTGGTTCAGCCAACGGTCTGTGAAGGTAAGGTCTTGACACAGGAATAAAATATGACTCCATTTTTGCCGTCGCAACGCTAGTAGTCTTTTAGTGGAAGAATAGTCTTGTTTTGTCTTAGGCTTAGCAATATTTCACAGCTTAAAATATGTTGTTGCTATCGGAATTACCTGTATTATAGAAGAAAAAATTGAAAATCCGGATATGTATATGCAATTTTGTATTGGAATGCATTTTCAACCATAAAATTAGTTTTTCAATCTTTTAAATGTAGACATACATTGCAACGATTTTAAAATTTTGTAGGGAAAGAAAAAATAGATTTTGTTCGAATGTGTTTACTAAAACAATAGTACATGATACTTTTTTTTCAGACGACTTATATAAACAGTTCCACACACATGCCAATACTTTTATGGATACGAAACATATCTACAATACTAGCTTACCATATTAACACCATTTTATGTAAATACGTATAAAAATTGTAACATCGCCAGGTGTAAACAAGGAAAATCTTCAACTAAATTACTACTAGCGCTCGGCGACAAGAAGGGAGTCACTTTCTCTTGCTGGAAAGCATTACGTAGTGTCAAGACCTCTTATTCTTAGACAGTGGTTTAGTACGATGGGATTGTAAAGTAAACGTTTCAATCTGGATTGTACACTCCAGTCCACCTCGCCGACTGGACTGGATTACTCACTCCACTCCTACTTCAGTCCGGTAGGAACGCGTTTAAAGTAAAAATTGAATCAAGATTCTTCAGTCCACTCCTTGTTCAATCCGGATTGAGTTGTTACTCTAAACGTAGTATATGTAGAGGCACAAGTATTTCGCGTATTCATCTGGCAACAGCATAGACTTCTCAGACCTATACACACACTGGCCAAAGTCAAATATCCATTGGCTTCTAACCGTAACACGTGTTACCACCACGACTTGTTTCCTTATTTATCACTGGCTTACAGTCGTCAAAGATGTGTTGAAACAGGTGTCGTCTAATTACAGAAGGAGAAGTGAAGTATACATTATTGGCATTTAACCTGACCGAGAATCAATACGCGAAATAATCGTGCCTCTAAGTATATGTAGAGATGATGGTATATCGCGGGAAAACTTGACCGTTGCTGGGTTTCAACGCACGTTCAGCTTACCAGAAGATAATTGGCTTTCGCTTGTGTGTGTAGCTGTTACCCTATTTGACTGAGCCAATAAGAATTTCGCTATTTTAATATATGATGCCTTTTATTGGTATTCGGACAGCTACGTTGTGTCATACATATCACAAGAAAGTACAGTATTTATATTCGCTATATACCATCATCTCTAATTATATGTAGGGACCCCTGATTTTCGCGAAAAGAATTTCGCCCCACTTTGTTTCAGTGACTTACGTGTACATCTGCAGTTCTGCTTCATGGTTCCTGGCAGCGTGTTTTTGTGAAGTGATATCTCTCATTTGACTTTGCCAATCACAATAATGTTACTACAACTTCACAAGTCTGTGATTTGCCAGTAAAATCCCAAGACACGTCACAGCTAAGACGTCCAATTACTGGTTATGAAGCAGAGCTGCAGACGTGCACGTAAGTCACTGAAACAAAGTGGGGCAAAATTCTTTTCGCGAAAATTAGGGGTCCCTAAGTATATGAAATTCGCTTCTGATCCCCTTGTTTATTCTGTGGCAATACAAAGTGCAGGACACTGACCTGTAGGATCGGCTGATGTTGGCCGCCAGCAGCATGACGTCATAGAAGGGGGTGCCGTCTCGCACCAACAGATGTAGAGAGCGGCGATTCAGCAGGCTGGGTTGGTCGCCGTGCCACAGGTCGTACCGCACCTTCGCCAGCCCGAGGATCGACCGCTGAGTCTGATTCGATGACTCGCCGTCCGCTGTATGAGTCACACACCAAACTGTATTAAGTGCACTCGAGTCGTTCGCGGATCCAAGTTCAGGAAGGGAGCACTCCCTTTCTCCTCCTCTTCACCCCTTACTACAGCTCCATTTTTCACTAGTTGCTATGAGAGAATGGCAACAGGAGGTGTAGCCACTAACTACTGGGCATTTACAGCAAAGTGATCAGTTATTAATAATTTCTCCGCAGTCCAGATAGCTAACTTTTCAGATCTAAGCAACTGAAAATATATTTGAACCAAACCTGGCTGACAACTTTGGACCGATATTGTTCCTGCATTTATCAGCAGAGTAGCAAAACTTTTCGGTTGTATCAAGGTCGAGATGTCAAAGTCCTCCGACCTAAAATTTAGCCTAAGGGTATATGCGTGTAGCATTTTATTTGTAGGTGTTTAGAAGAAAATAGGTATGATATAATTTGTGTGACTCATAATAACTTTTGACATAAGTGCCAAAATAGCAGATCCAAATAAATGTTAGAGCTCTGTTATTCAATTTCGGAATGTCAATATTATTTATTCCGGTTTTCCCTTGCAGAATATGCTTTGATCTCAATAATATTTTGGGGAAAAGAGTGAAGTGTAGTAAAATTTTGACAAATGCAGGCCAGGATTCACGATTTTTTACACCCTAGGCTAAAACAACAACTACGCCATTAAAGTTCCAAACTCAATTATAGAAGGCTGTATGACAGGGTTTTTTTGCAAAACAGAAATAGAAGAAAAATTGTGCCATGCATAAAAATGGCACAGAATACCAAGTTAAGTTGCACAAAACATTTCGCAATCTGGAAAATATAATATTTATTACACATTACAGGTACACTGCATTTTGTGATGCAGTTCTTAAAAACCACACCGGAAAATATAACCAAACAGACTTCACAAAAGTTAGACGCGACCTGGTAAAGTTGGCAATAAATTTGTTTCTGCTGGTCGACGGAATTTCGCGGGGATTTTCCAGGTTCCCCGCCCATTCATTCCAGTGCTGCGGACAGACTTATTGAAACTAAACAATTTATGCGGAAATCAGATGTTACGAGCTAATAGCTATTCATTAAAATTTATGTACACGCAAATAATTTTTTTCTTTTTTTGTAATTTTAAAAAGTTCTGAAAATCTAGTAAAAATTGTTTTACTTTATATCTTTTTAGTACGAAAAATTTTGGTTTTCTGTTTTTATAACTGTAAGCACGCAGCCCGCGACATAATTATCAGTGTTAAATTAGTTAACTACAGTTATTCATTAAGTTTTCGCTGGGATATGTTCCCGTAACGTTCAAATTTTGACTTTGACATGTATTTATGGGAAAAATATGCAAGTTAAAATATTGTCCTTGAGAGGACGAAGCAGTCACTCGTAACATATATGTACAAAACTAACGCTATTTCGTACAAATTAAAATTTATAATTTCTTACACTTGAACGACCATAAATTGCTTCCACTGCATAAAGAACGTAATAAAAGCGAACATGAGTCACAGTATAATCATCGCCGTCTGTTTCTTTTCTGCCATTTACTAAAAATATGTAAAGAAGTTTTTTCCTCTCTTGTCACGCATACTTATATGCTTCCTGGTTAGTATTCAACCTTAAAAAACATAACGTAAAAACACTTCATAACTTAGAACTGAAACCATTATTCATTCACTGCACGCTAGCGATTGAGTGTGTTTGAAGTCATGGTGTCCATGTCATCGTAGTTCCTACCGCCCACCCCCCCTCACATAAACTGTGCATATTATATGCGTGTTATATAAAGACATGTATGAATCCATGTGCTTGGTTGAATTATTTAAAAGAAATTATTTTTTAAAAAAAATTATTTGTATGAATTTAATGTTTTTCCTGTATATATTGTAACTGTTTACTAGACTAAAAAGACACACACTACAGGTTCTTAGGAGGGGGAGCGTAGCACCCCCCCCCCCGCCCCCCTTAAATCCACCACTGGGTGCTGCAAACCATACTGGTATATTGTACATGGGCTCATACTGAGAGATAAAGTACTGAGTGTAACAGTGTATTTAGATTTCAAGCATTAAGAGCGTGTTTACCGGCGGGTAGGTCCCACATTAGGTCGTGAGGCCACGAAACGAATCACCGTAAACTACCCCGTGGCAGTTAATAATGGTTTTTACGGGACTTAGTAAGTTATACCGCGGGGAAGTGCATCAGTCACTTTTGGGAAACTTTTGCAATATTCCCTCACTAATGCGCGTTTTCTTTAACAAGTATGATAAGATGTACGTGGCAGAGCGTGTAACAATGTAACAATATGTACGAATTCTAAAATTATGAGAAATAACAATGCCTAACATCGCGATTTACCTTGTACCGTGATAAATCACATCTTAACATATCTCAGTGTTGGATAGTATAAACCTGATTTCCTTAGGATAATCTTATTTGTACTGTAGGGAATAAAGAAATACGTACACAATTTATTACCACAACTAGTCATTCGTTTAACGTTTCGTCCATACGGGCATTTGAAACCTTAGTATTATGAATTAGGATGGTGTTACCCTACTGCAATGCATTGTATTAGAACTTCATTGCCTCTAGATCATAATCATTCCCTGTAGTTAACTTGGCAGAATTGTATGGCATCGCACCGCTCGGATACTACGATATGGAATCACACAGCATTCAATAAACTGAAATCATTAACTGTTTTAAGTAATTCGAAGCAAATTTGAAACGTGTGATAGGGGTCTGAAGCACTAAAGATGTAAACGGACCCCTCCCCTGGTCGTATGTGAGGCGATGTTACCTGATGCGGCGGAGAGGCAGACGGCCAGACTTAGGACGCACCAGCTCGTAGAGAAGACCATGGTGAGACTGGATCCTAGTCTTGCGGGAGATAACTAAGCTGCTACCGTGGACTGTGGCCCCGATTATGGCTGTTAAACTCATCGGATCAGTGGCTTTCGTTCCTATGTCCCCTCCTATCGTAATCACTAGCTATATTGCTCTGCTTATCTCCCGTACGATTTTTTTTTTTTGGCAGCGAAAATAAATGTTACAGACTTGATTCATCACGTAAACAACTTTAAACATTAAAAAGTTTATAAGATAAAAAAAGTATAGACCTGAGTTTGTTTTAAAATTTGTTGAAAATTCCACCACCCGTAGTTTTGGCACGTCTTTGGCAAAAGTAAAACGTTAATCCCCGAATTCGCATGAGTCCACATATATTTTCTGTCGCTATACACAGTAAAAATTTTTTTGTACTTTTACAACAAGGTTTTTGGAAACCTGTTTCCAAAAACGTTTACTGGAACACTACAAAAATGTTTTGTAATATTTACAAAAAACTTTTACTTTTACAAATTTCTTGGTATATTTACAAACATTTATGTAAATATACAAACAAATTTTGTTTATTTACTACTTATATTTGGTTCACTTTACAACAATTGTTTGTAGAGTTACAAATTTTTTTTTTGGAAACTAGTTTCCAAATTTTTTTTTTTTTTTTTTGTAAAATTACGAAATGTTTTGTAAAATTTGTCAAGTCTTCAATGTTTATTTTGTTTCAAACCGAAAAATGAACTCATTACCATTTATTTTACTAGTTCCTAGAGGTGTTCACAATATTTTTAACCAATTTAAAAGGTTTCGGACATCTCACATTTATTACCTGACTGATAATGTTCTGATATTAGTTTACAAGATTTTCCTTGTAAATGTACAACTTTTTTTACTGTGTACTTTTCGAGTTTACAGGGAACTATTTTAACATCGCAATAAGAGCGGCCAATTATTTTTGTAGAATATTGCAGCTATGCGCCATTGCTAAGTGCTAAGTTGTCCAATAAAACAAAGAGTGAGACTAGTAAAACATAAGAAAAACAAACCAATTTGGCAGCAGTCAACAAATGCAGAAAATAAAACACAAAAGATCCCAAGAGAAACTGTGTCGAAAACACAGAAAATAAACGAAAAGTAAATGTTCGTATCAAATAACCAGGTGAAAAATACTAAAAAAAAAAAAAAAACAACAACGATAAGACAGCACAGATAAAAAAGATGGCGATGTTACAGATCAAACAGAACGACCGAAGAGCGACGTCATACATGAGACTAGATGAAAGAACGGTGAAGAACACTGTATATTTAGACGAGCAAGTCGTGACGTATCGGGAGCTGACATCTGCTCCAGTCTTCGAGCACACTGAAAGTAGGAACTGTAACATTTGTTTTTATTTTATTTTCTTTCTTGCTCGAATCCCCGAGTGTAGCCCAAAGAAAGTGAGCACCCCCCGATGATCCTTTGCCAATATATGTGGAGTACCTTAGCCTAGGTGTCTTTACTTAGTGCTTTAATGAAAACTGTGACAAAATTTGGCTGTTTACAGCTCTTCTCCTTGTGCGGCCAATGGTGATAGAGTTCTCTCCTGTTCACAATATTCTGCAAAATAACTTATCCCCATTGTGGTCCTTCTCGTCTTCGGAGGGTGAACATCGTCCAGGAAGGGTCCCCGACATGCTTCATGGCTGCGGCGGGTGCAGGGTTGATGTCAAGAGCAGGTACCAGGCCTGGTAATTCCTTGTGGTTGAAAGTGGGTGTGGAATGGGCGGTGTTTATGCCTGGAGACAGGTGCAGAGACCATCTGCAATAGGACGCGTCCCTGGGTGGCGGATAAGGGACCACAGCTTGCTGGGGTGGCTGGAAATACTATACCCACTACCAGCCCGCGGACCAAACTAGAGGAAGTCGTTGGAGCTCTCAACTGTCGGTGCAATAAGAAGATTGTGCTATTTGACTTCTGTGCCTAGTAGTGCGGCCCCGAATGGGAGCACACAGAAGAGGGCACAACAACACCGCTTCTAGTTGGGGCTGTATGAAAGGTTAATGTCTGCTCGACGGGAGATCTGAACACTGTTGACTGAAACACAAACAGCTGGGAGGTCAACGAGCTTCGACAGTGAATATCATTTTACAAACTCTCTGAGAACAACAGCAAGCACCTTGGTGCACAGAATTTATCCCCCGTCTGACCCCTTTTGGGTAGTTCGGGTAATATATTAACTACAGGCAGCAGGTTTTCTTCAGTGTTGAGGCTGGTTTACTGCTGCTTCCCCAACTTCAACTTCCAAAATGCTATTAGGGCGTAAATGCCGCATTCTAGTAGTCGAGATCCAGAGTACAGACGCACCCCTAGCTAGTCTCGCGACTTACAATCACTCTTGTGAATGGAAGTATGCATTTATTTATTTATTTATTTTCCAATAGGTCCCAAAGAGCCAGGGCTCGCTAGAGGGACAGTTACATCACGGATCTGGCAGCCACATCTGCCTTATTCTACAAACAGAGACACGTTCAGCAAAAAACAGAGGTCCAAGAACAAACAGGACATAAAACAATCACATGGACATAACATTTTTACATAACTGTCTCAGAGCAATTTAGATTACAAGTAATATTTCATGTATACAGACTAGGTCTAGGCTACAATTTGATTTGTTACACACATATAAGAATACGTTAAGTAGCAAAAGCAAATGATAATATAAAATGAACCAAACAGTAGAGATATGCTTACAAATACACACACAAATTACAGTACATACATAATTGTTTTGACTCATATTG
>PNEQ01002419.1:0-15810 GCA_003012365.1 Medauroidea extradentata
CTTCACCGCCTGGTTGCTGTACATCTGGGCTTCTCCGCCTGGTTGCTGTACATCTGGACTTCACCGCCTGGTTGCTGTACATCTGGACTTCACCGCCACGTTGCTGTACATTTGGGCTTTACCGCCTGGTTGCTGTACATTTGGGCTTCACCGCCTGGTTGCTGTACATCTGGACTTCACCGCCTGGTTGCTGTACATCTGGGCTTCACCCCCTGGCTGCTGTACGTCTAGACTTCACTGCCTGGTTGATGTACATCTGGGCTTCACCGCCTTGTTGATGTATGTACATCTGGGCTTCACCTCCTGGTTGCTGTAAATCTCGGCTTCACCACCTGGTTGCTAGTTTGATTAAAATATTTGTCTTAGCAATGCTAGCTTGTGCTGTGATTTAAGGCCATTAATTGAGTCACTGTGAGCATGTTTCTCAGCTCTCTTACGAGCTGTCTCTTCCCCTTGTGCTAATTATAATGTCTGCTGCCTTATATATTTCACATTGTTAGCTTCCTGTGTTCAGGATATAATTTATGTTATTTTAAAGGTATTGTCAATAACATCTGTGTATTCTACTAGCCTGTTTCTGTTTTAAATTTTTTAATGGTGAATATGGCTTATGTTGATTAAGTTGCAATAATTGGAGGCCTGATTGAGGCGCAGATAGAGATGTTGGCTAGTGAATTTGAGGTATTAAGTGCAGAATTCAGCAATTTTGATAATACAGCTGATGAGTTTCATGCAGAGGTAAAGTGTGAGATTGCGAAGGTAGCTGACCATGAGAAGGTTCTTCAGAAGTTTTCAACTGTGAATCAGTAGTAGAGGAAGTAGGCCTAAAGGTAGAGGCGGTGCTAGAGGTACAGACAATTCTAGAGGGTAAATTTATGGCTGATGGTGATTTTGAGGTTGGGGAAATTGTTGGAGACTTTGGAAATTGTAATCATGCTGATAAAGGTGAAGTTAATCGAGGAACTGAGTGTGTAGGGGAGTTACTGAGTAAAGACTTTGATAGTAGGCCTAAAGGTAAACACATTGCACTTTGTAATTGGTGAGCAAGGAGGATAAGAAGGGAAACGGAAAAGGCCTTTTGTTTGGCAAGTGAGACATTTGTTTACTTTGAGTGCAGTAGAGAATGTGAATAGTGGGGTCTGCAAGTGTGGCACAGAGGAGCAGTAATGTTCAAAGGTGTGGATGGACAAGAGGGTGAAAGTGATTGTAAGAGTGTTGACGAGAGGAATGTGAAGGAACTGAGTGTGGTGAGACCGACAGTGAAATGAGGGATTGCAGAAATGGTGCAGAGGTAAAGTTAAAATTAAAGAGTATTGGCAAGATGTCAAGAGATCATTGACAACATTTTGTGTAACTGTAGTATTGTTTGTAAATATTTTATTTCTTAGGGAAATAATTGTGTCCAGTCTGTTGGTTCATTTTCAGTTTACATGTTTTGGGTTAAGGAGCCATGTGATTATGGGCGCAGTAGAATTATTTTTTGTTCAATGTTATTTTAGGGGTGTGGATTTTGTTTTTAGTCCGTAACAGCTGATCATAGCTGGGTGTGGGGGAATCGTCAGGACAGACATTCCGCAACAGTGTGTTTGATTTTTTCTGCCTGCCCACATCTCACTTTGGTAACAACATAATTATACACTGTAACACGTAATTATTTTTTGGCGTGCCGGCGTTGGCTAATCAAAAGACATGCAATTTAAAAACATTAGACTTTATTTTGTAATTTAATGTGTATTTATGTTTTATAAAGCAATATTTTTATTTAAGTTGTGGTTTATATGTATAAAGGTTGTAATTTGTCATTATATTTATCTCAGTTTTAGTTTGGTAACATTTTTTCCTTAGATCGTTGGTTGGCTGCCAGGGGCGCTGTAGTGGTGAAGGGAGCATGATTGTGTTGGTCAGCCATTCTGTTTTGGGCTTTTGAGCTGTGAATATGTTCCGAGTGGTGGTGTGTTGTCGGCAGCGTTTGGGAGGCGGTCATAGCAAGCATAGGGACCTTAAGTGGTGGCGCATTACATTTTTTAATGCAGTGACCATAATGTGATTAAGCAAGGGTCGCAAATCATCCATAACATTACATTTCTGGTGCCGTGACCAGGATTGTTGCCATATTACATTTTTTGTGCCCTGACCAGGATGATGTAGGCACGCCACTACGTTACAATAAGAAGTAATCAATCACTGATACAGTTTCATTAGAATAATAGTAATAGCCACTTTACAAATAAATATCCCTTGCAGTTTAATAACTCTTGCCAATACTCACCAAGAATGGGAATTCTTCCGTAGAAGTAGCATGTCTTACGATAATAATGTACTTGGGGTAATGTTCATGATAATGGATAATGCCAAACCAATATTGCATAGGATATGAATTTTTTCCTCTCACTATTAACTTTTGCTAAAATTTTATTTCAAGTGAAAGAAGTACTAGCAAGCAAAAGAATATATAAAGTTGCTGTAATTTTATCGTAAGACTACAATCACTCATTTCTACTACTTTTCGTGTTATTATTTTTTATGCCTAACAAGAGCACATGTTACAGATACATCTTCCTGAATTAGCTTAAATTTTTTAACGACACATTAAATTTTTTTCAAAACAAATAACATACTTGAAGCCGTTTTTAAGGAAATTTTTGTCAGTTAACTACCTGAAATCATTAAACATTAATTTTTAAAAAATTGACACTGTAAAACCTGTTTTTAAGACAGTCATATATCGTCTAATTTACACTTTTAAAATAATTATATAAAAATAGTAGAAATGTCAGATCTTGGCCTTAAATTTATTTACCAAAATTCTGTTTCTTCACCTATCCTATTCCGTTAAACTGCAGCAGGTGTAGTTAAGATGCAATGTTGCAATTATTTTATAATGTCGAAAATGGTTCTTTTAGAACAGCCAGTTACATACTTTTGGACCTTCCTTAATTTGTCAAACATAACACAATATTTAAGCCCCTACCTACCAATTTTGCTTCTTTTTGAATGTTGTATTTTTCATGCAAAATTGTTAAATAATATCACACAGAATTAAATAAATAATATGACCAGTGCATTTATAAAGATAATTTAGTCCCGAAATCATTTACTGGGCACAACATATAGCTTGACACAAAAGGCATAACTAACTTTTGCAGGTGTAATGCTGGTATTAAGGTATGGGATGATGAAAATTGCGGACTATAGAGAGCCTGTATTTTATTTATTAAACTTTCAGTACAAAACATTACAGTCAGTATATGGGTTAAGAACCCTATATAGTTGGTGCATGATAATGTTTGCAGCATGTTTGTAGAAATAAATATTTTTACTAGTATGTTATATATTTATCTACGAAAAAAAAATTTCAAAAGTGGATCTTTGGAAGTAGGTATAGGGCAGGTGTGGTTGGTGTTCCTGGAGTCAGCAGTTTGATGGGTTTGAGTGAGAGGCCTTGAAGTGGTTAGGAATTGGTTTAGACCCTATCTGATTGCAGAATATGGAGGTAGGGTCTACTTGGGGGAGTCGATAGGTGGGTCAGTTAGTTGTTCCTCGGCTTTTGTGACGTAGTCTGTCTTGTTGAGGATGACTGTTGTCCTGCAAGTACTGATTCTGTAAGTACTTGTACATCTTTGTTTACATGTTTTTAAACAATATTTTCCCTTGAGATAACACTCTTTGAACATTGTTTTCTTTTAAAAGTTTTTGAGCAAACCTCAGCTGGCTTGGTTTGCATTTCCAGCACATGACCTAATAACACGCTGAAACAAGGACGGTGGCTGCTAACGTGTATTGGAAAAGGAGTGAATTAGTGTCCGAGGGACGAACTAGGGTGTGGTGGGAAATTTTAAAGTTATTGTATTTTAAAGCCTGGTGGTTGTCTGGATTTTGTGATATACTGATGGGCTAATCCCAGTGCCTAATTTCTTCTCTATGGTGTTGAATAAGAGAGTTTGTGAGAGGCTGTACATGCAGCAGCTGGTTTATATTGAAGGTTTACGCTGGAACTGGCTATTGCTTGTTTGGTATCGGCCCTGTTGCCTCTGTCTTAATATGTTTGAAGTGAGGCCAATGCATTCATCATCGCACCGTGTGCACTGTAGTTGGTATACACGGTTTTTTGACCAAATGCAAGTCAATTACGTCTGGGGACAAAAACATATCTACCAAACTACAGTGCACAGTGGGATGCTGAATATGTTGGAATCACCACAAATACACTAAGAAGGAGGATGAATGGCCACAGGGCCAGTAAAAACAAGCAATAGCTAGTTCCAGCCTAAACCTGCAAGATAAACCAGTTGCTGCACTTGCAGTCTCCCACAAACTCTCTTTTGATGTCTGTTAAAACAACACCGGAATGTTGAGAACCTTTCAAACTTCAGACAATCGTGTAGGCGCTGGGAACTAATCAGTACATCACGAACTCCATACAACTATCAGTCCTTAACATACAATAACTTTAAAATTTCCCACCACACCCTAGTTCGTCCCTCGGCCGCTAGGTGTGCTAGTTACCAACCAGTGCTTGCCATCTACCATGCTGCAGTGTGCAATCACTCGCAGCCCGAGGAAGCTGGCCTAGCCAGTAAAAAGTCACAATTGCGCTAAAAATGTGTTTTCCATCTGTTTTTTATGTTCTCCCACCTGTAAGTACTGATTCAATAAGTACTTGTATAAACGTTATTACAATAATCGTATAGCAGTAAATTACTGCGTTATCTTAACATTACTGCGTGGATGTAAACATAAGAAAATGACATTTTAGTAAGCAATAGTTTGACGCGTTACTGTTCAATGTTTTTATCAAGGTACTGCAATTGAATACTATATTTTTATGTAGAATGTCTCAGATGTCAAGAACTACCACCTTAATGAACGTGTGATTTACATGAAATATTGTTATTCGTATGTGGCTTCTTTATAGAGGCCAACGTTTAGATGTGACATGAAAATTAAGAGTTTAAAGTATAATGCCTAGTTTATTGGAGCAAGTGAAGGGGAAATGTACTACTGTATGAAATATTGTGTAGTAATAATTCTTAACATAACTTTAACAACTCTCTCTATCTATACATATATATACACCTATTTTTTGAAGAATTATTAATATTTCTTTTCTAAATACTGTAGTTTTCATTTTTGTGAAATAAATGTTTCGGTCAGTTTCAAAATATTTTGGTATAGAATACTACTACCAAGTAATTAAAACTTATGTTCTTCGTTTGTTTTTGTAATGAATGTATTTTTCTAGGAGAAATTTGTAAGAATGTGAAATAAAGGGATTTCATTTTCATCAGTAGTATTATATATATTTTTTACCTAAACACGTGCTGTATGTTATTGTAAATAACCAGAATTATTTGATTTTCCTTTGCTATGTATAACAGTATCTACAATATGAACTTCAGCAGCAATTTACTTACGGCTATGGGTTCTTATTTATGCTGTTTTAAAGAATTTAATTTTTCAAACTCTGCAAGGGAGCTGCTACATATCTGTTAGATATAAATGTTGAAAATTGTTTGTAGTATGATGGCAAGTTTTTTCAGTGCATAAGTTTCAATAGATTTGGCTAAACATTATTTTCTTAATGTCAGTAGTTAGCCAGAATCATTCAAACTTATGTAAAAAAAAAAAGGTATCGTAGTACAAAAAATTTCCAACATTTCTATGTAACAGTTTTGTGATATGTACTCTATATCAGGATTTAAAAATTAAAACCTATCAAACAGCATATAAATAGACCCATGGCATTAAAATGTGAATTTTCTAGCATATCTTTGTTTTTTCATGGAAAATTAATAAATATAAAATTCCCGTCATTAGTTTACGGAGACGCCATGTGGAGCGCTAGCATCGCGTAGTTTTTTTCGTTGGTTCAATGAGTGACCACTGGGAGCGCTAGGTGCAACTACTAGCACGGAAAAAAATCATCGAGTTGCTCATCTTTCTGTCAGGTATATAATCTTTGGCTACCATTAGTTCATGACCAGTCGCAAGGCGCCACAATCGCTAGGCGTACTCGGTCAAAGATATTAACATAGGAGATACCAATCTAGTAACACCTTATTTTTCTATGGTCTAAACAATGAGAAATATCTTAGTTAAATATTGTTTTAGGCAAATTAAATTTTGGTTTTCAGGAAATCATTGTGCCCTGTGCATCTACTTTTCGAAAAAATAATTGATAACATTTCCGACTTAAATTTATAAGCTATAACTACACAGAATTATACCTTTCTGACTTATCCTACACGTCAACATGTTTCCTGTAGCCTACTTGGTTACTGTAGTTTGGTTTATGCCGATATAAATGAAAACTATATGAAAACTTACAGTGTATCTATAACCCAGTATGCAGAAAAATTAAGCTGTCTAAATGGCAAAAGTTTACATTACATCCTAACCCTTCCTAGACCTGCCATATTTTTTTTTATATGCTGCAGCAACGTCTTGACATGCAGACTGGAACGTAAACAATCACAACTTCAGCACGCGATTATGATCATCCCATCAGCTGACTATCCCTAGCCTTTACTTACTTAGGCCCGTAATTATAAACGTCTTTCGAAGTACAACCAATCTCCCTCCACCCTAATCTGGAGTTTTGCACATTATAGACCTCGTTCAGAGAGCGGCGGATAGCCGGCGAACAACCATTCGCCACCAAGTTTCCACTTTTTGGGAGATTGCAGGTCAATGACAGCCAGACCTCATTCGGCGAATCACCAGCTGTTCTGTAGAGACCAGTTATGAAAAATGGCGAGGAATTTTAACGAATTCATGCGGCACATGGATGAAGTTGTCAACTATTATGAATAAATAGGTGACGAAAGACATGCGCGACTACCCAAAATAATTATTAGGGACATGGAAGATCCCTTTTCAACTGCAGTTCATCTCTGCGCGATACATAGCAAGCATTACATTCTGCAGTGATTTTCTTCCACATTTCCTTTTGTTGTAGTTGGACACGGAGTCAATTTTCTTATTTGTAGTTATGTTTTTGTATTTTTTATCAGGTCTCCCATAAGAAAACGCATTTTCTTTCTGTAGTAGAATTAACCTTACTCTGAGTATGTTCAAATGGCCGTCGGCTATATTCCATATAGCAACAAATGCTTTATAGTCATTTCAAAATTTAATTGGCTAAACATTACAATAAGAATTCAATTGCGAATCAATTTTTGCTAGTGCACAGTGTCTAATGTTATGTTGTGTGCTTATGTTTTTTAATTGTGAAACCCATACTCGTTCAAGAATGCCATTTGAGTGGGTATGCGAACATTGTGTGCATACTTACTGTGTCGAGAACAGCCGAGGCTAGAGAACACCACCGCAACAGCACATACGTGGCAACAGCGCCCCCGAGCACGGCTGCAGAGCTGGCAACACTGCTAACCCGCATCGCTTCCTGCCTGTCGTAAACAAATTCACTGTTGAGCTCTCCTTAAAAAATAACACATCAAAATTTCGCAAATGCTACAGGTTATGACATTTTAAACTAAATTTTGTCAATAGTGTGTCACTGAGTTAAAGTTAATGTTTTTAGAATCCCCGTGCAAGGGAAAGAGATTGGCCATCCAGTTTCACACGCCATGTTTAAATTAAATATTTATATATATATATATATTGCTGCTAGTGTGTGCTGTAAAATGTTAATATGTGTGAATTTTAATTTTTGTCGGTAGCTGTACAACAAACGTAACACATAATGCAAATGATTATCGAAAGGTAATAATCGATAACACGTTGATATTAATTTCTTGATATAACCTACTACACACTATCAAAAATTCAGTATATAATTCCGTACCAAATTCTGTGCAAGTGGCACTTCGACAGTGTGTACCGCAACTACGCTGTCTCCAGACAGAATTCCATACCTAATTTCGCAGATAGAGCCCATCATATTTTTCATCGTAGTGTATGTCCACACCACGGTCGTAGAAGAACAGGTCTGGACCACGGTCGTAGAAGAACAGGTCTGGACACTCGCCTGGAAACTTGACCCCCTTGTTGTTTGGCTGTAGTTCACCAAGTTACCGAGAATGTTGTGTTTTATTGGCGCTGATGTTACGGCGGTCGGACTAAACTCCGCCCACTTCCTTTCCGCTAAGATAAACAATTTACCAAAACGTATTTTTTATCAATTTATGAAATACTTTTTTTGCTCATAAATTTAAGAAAAGGCTCTAGCAATCTTTATTTACTTTATAAATTTAACAATAGAAAAAAGTGGACGAAGTTTGAGTCCGACCGCCCGGAAAACAGCGCCAAAAAGTACGACATTCTCGGTAACTTGACGAACTACAGCCAAACAACAAGGGGGTCAAGCAAAATACATTGTTAGATAGGCGAGTGTCCAGACCTGTTCTTCTACGACCGTGGTCTGGACACTCGCCTATCTAACAATGTATTTTGCTTGACCTCCTTGTTGATTGGCTGTAGTTCGTCAATTACCGAGAATGTCGTACTTTTTGGCACTGTTTTCCGGGCGGTCGGACTCAAACTCCGTCCACTTTTTTCCATTGTTAAATTTATAAAGTAAATAAAGATTGCTGGAGTTTTTTCTTAAATTTGTGAGCGAAGAAAGTATTTCATAACTTGATAAAAAATACGTTTTGATAAATTGTTTGTCCAAGTGGTGAGGAAGTGGGCGGAGCTGTTCCTCTACGACCGTGATCCACACGTATGCGAAGCACGCAAGCAGTGTTGCCAATATGATTTGAAGAATAATAAAATTATTGTTTCCTACTTAACACACGACTGCCGGAGTTAACAAAACTTAAATAATACAGTATAGTTTAACTTATTTGGCAATTGCAACGTGTCTTATATATTGAATAGTTTTCGGGAATTCTAGAGTTATGCGGTTATACTTTATGAAACATAGCAACCAACATTACAAGCATATTTTTATTCTTTTTCATGTACCGAATTTCGTTAGTAAACAGTGATCGTGTGTACACAACACAGAAGTTATGCTACATAGTTCTAGTATAAAATAGCAACCGAAGTTTATGAACAGAACTATAGGAGGAACTGAGTAGTGTGTACTGGGCTTAAAATATAATATTATATGCAGGGGTGTCATTTCAGGTTTTTCTGAGGGGGGGGGGGCAATATTTTGTTTTCCAGCGACAGTGACCTTGTTGCACCTTTTTTTATTAATTAAGCATATATAAATTAGATACTCCAATAACAAAACTTCAGTTTTATGTGCTTAAGTTAGCATTATTTAAATTTAAAAATACGAAAAATATATTTATACTCATAAAATTCTAAATCCAGGAGAGGGGCATTTGTCCCCCCCCCCCCTTTTTCCCTGTGGCCCCAAATGACGCCCCTGATTATATGTATAGTCAACTAACACTTGGCTGATGAGCAGGAAACGTACACAAACACTCTGCAGAAGACACAAGATAGGAACACAGTAAACTGTGTGTGTAAGCAGCACATGCGGGTCGGGTAGTAGCACTGCTAAGTGGACACACTTAATTAGTTTAATGCAACACGTACGCTACGCCTGGCAATGGCAAAGTGACGTGTGGCATCTGTGATACCATATTGTTACGTTTGATTTTATTGAGGCCCTAATTTTTTGTCTAAGCTTCCGGTCAATTAGAAATTTCATAATTTTATTGGATTTATATTTCGTGTTTTGGCACACGGTCCTTGTGGATTGCTACTGGTCGTGGAGATTTAACCGAAAACCCGGGCGGTTATGTTTCCACATGTCGGGGGCACTGCACTGGGGTCATCGCCTCGCGCGAAATGCGGGCTAAGCAGGGCATGAGCTTTATAAGGGGGTCTGCCCTCCCCCCTGGGGTCGTTGTCACCGGTCAGGTGCCCGCTGGAATAGAGCATGAAAACAGGCTGTCGGAACATATAAGTTAACTTTTTTTTTTTTAATTAGAAAATATCCCCTACCTTGAGGGCGTTAGGAGTGACGATAAAAGACGTACGTAAACGAAATAATTGCACTGTAGTTGTGAACAGTCCAGACGTCTGGAAAGCAAACTAGAGATTTTGTAGATTTTAAACTTTGTTGGGTGGGTAAGTTTAACAACTGTGCCGCATAAATGGAAATGTAGCAATAATGATAAGTCGTATGTAGTTTTTTGTTATCTTGCTTGTCAATTCTAGTCAAAATTTTGTAAACGTTTCTTTTTTATGTTTTTGTATTAAATTCTTAAAACGAATTCTTTAACTTTAATTTTTATTGTTGATAGCTAACCAATTTTGAGGTTGTGTACCTCTCGTGAGTTCTCTACATCTGGAAGCTAAGCACGCCCCTAGTTACCCCGTAACAATATGTTCAACGACGTTTGGTCACCAATTTTAAGGCGTTTCCCGACTATTGCGGCTCAAGTGTCTTATACCAAATTTCTTGTCTCAGTGTTTGGTAATTATAGGTACAAACGAGGACGATGAAACAGGCAAATAGTGCTAATAAAAATAGGTCTGTAAAACGACGGTTTTCCCGTTACGATGCATGGACACGTGCAAACATAGCAATGTTGCAACACTGTTATGTGGTACACGCATGACGGCGCTCCGGAACATGTCCATATGACTGTTCGGGAACACGTCGTACGTGTGTCCAACAACAGGTGTATCGGTCGTGGGCTACCAAAACCATGGCCTCCCAGGTCACCCGACTTGAACCCATCGGATTTTTTGTGCATTGGTGCATACTAGCCCTGTTGATGGTGTCCACGAACTACAGGAACACATTGTGGATGGTTGCCACTGCATTCGGAACACACCTGGCATTTTTGAACTTGTACGAGCATCGATGCGAAGACGTGCTGAAGCCTGCCTTCACATGAACGGCGCCCATTTCGAACACTTGTAATGTCTTCGTCCACGTGTGCAGCATTTTGTCGCTTTGATCCTCAGGAACACTGATATTATAGCGTTCCTGTCGCAACACGTAATGAGTCATATTGGGAAACTCATTGGTTACAGGAACTATGTTCAATAGCATTATTTGCTTGTTTCATCGCCCTCGACGCACCCCTTTCGTTTGTACCTATAATTACCAGATATTCTGTGTGTGTATGTGTGTGTTATGCCGCGTGTCAAGTACTTTACAGCTAAACGAATGTGGTGAGTGAGTGAGAGATTTTGGTCAGCGCTTAACATCGAGGTCTTTAACACTGGTGAGGGGTGACATGAGGTGAGCATGGAGCAGTGTCGGAATAAAATGGCGGGGGAAACGGGAGATCCCCGATAAAACCCGTAAACCAACGGCATCGTCCGGCACGATTCCCACATGCGAAAATCCGGGAACTGACCCTGCCGGGAATCGAACCCGGATCGCCTTGGTGGGGGGCGAATGGTCTGAGCATTCGGCCACCGCGGATACCGAAACGAACGGGGTGATATTTATTTCAAGCATAGCAACGTGTAGCGACCTGCCTGCTGCGTTTTTACTGACAGTTCCAATGAAGGAAGACCCCAAGCAGCAAGTGTCACTTGTCTGCAAACCTGATCCTGCCCTAGTTACACGTGCTCACGGAAGCATGAGGCAGTACGAGCCGAGACCACAACACAACACACTCGCACTGTGTTATGTATGCGACAAGAGTAGGTCACCGCTCACTGCTCATCTCTCACGTGAACCTGGAACCTTGTGCCCAGCAAGGCTCGACCAAGTGCTATAGAAACAGTACCGGACAGCTATATGCTAATATAGTCTGTTTCATATAAGTTTGGATTAATTTGATAGCAATTTATAGACAATAATTTTCAATATTGTGTGATATGTTGCATAATGCAAGACATTTTTAGCTCTAAAATGAACCAGAGATATCCATGTCAGCATTTGTACTGCAAAGTTTGACTTGTGTAGTGTCACAAATCACAAAATATTACAAAGTATTGTCCATAAGTTGCTGTCAAATTTATTAAAACTTATACGAAATGTATAGTATTACCACGGTCGTAGAAGAACAGCCATGACACTCGCCTGGAAACTTGACGCCCTTATTGTTTAGATGCAGTTCACCAAGTTACCGAGTGTGTTGTGCGTCTTTGGCGCTGCAGTCAGAGCGGTCGGGCTCAAACTCCGCCCACTGTTTTCCATTGTTTGCATTATAAAGTAAATAAAGATTGCTGTAGCCATGCTTTAGGATTGTGAGCGAGGGAAGTATTTCATAAATCGATAAAAAAATACGTTTTGATAAATTGTTTGTCTTAGTGGGAGGGAAGTGGGCGGAGTTTAATCCCGACCGCCCTGACTGCAGTGCCAGTAAAGTACTATATTCTCGGTAACTTGGCGAACTGCAGCCAAACAAGGGGGTCAAGTTTCCAGGCGAGTCTCATGGCTGTTATTCTACGACCGTGATGCAGACTTTCCATAGTTAAAATTATACGGCAACTGCTTAAAGTACTATACTAACAACAAATGTATTTGAATGGTGCACGAGAGTTCAGTGTTTGGCTCGTTGTGGCTGTGTGGTATTTGATGCGCGCTTCTAGGTCGCCTTTATAGCCACGTCGCTTCTCAGCCTCTAACACGCAGGTAAGCGGAGAAAGAACTACTATCGTACTGACAACGTACATTTTACTACCGGTTACCTGGTAACATATTCAAATAACATTTCCACTAATAACTCAAAACTAATGGTTTTGTACTTATGTTTATGTGGGCTTTGTTCCTTGTTTTGGTGTAAGCAACCCATCATCCAAGTATTTTTTAAACAATCATTATGTATAATCCATAAAATATCTTATGTTGTTATGCTGCGTAAGTGTCGTATTTAGAGATGACGGTATGCCACGAAGATTTTTTTGTGCTGACATACACTTGACAATACGGTACGTTTTTGTGACATGTATGATTGGGTGTTATATGTCTGACACAAAGCAGCTGGCTGCAGACCAATATTAGGCATACAATATTACAATAGCGGGATTCTTACTGGCCCAGTCAAATAGGGTAACAGCTTCGAGTACAAGTGAAGACAAGCAATCTTTTCATAAACGAGTAGTGCGTTGAAACCCAGCAAATAGTCAAGTTTTCCCGCGATAAACCAACCATCATCTCTAGTCATATTTTAATTCGTGCACGAGAGAAAAAATAAATAAATAAATAAATAAATAAACACGAAAACGAAACTAAATACAAAATTTAAGTCTAATGAAAATTGCGACATATGTCCCAGTTTAGCATGTTTTATCATAGCCTACTACAGGATATGAAGACAATATAAATTCTTATAAGCGAGGTTGAACAAGAAAAATTCCCGCCACTAGTTGCTTTAGTTCAAGTACTTGGCTCAGTGTTTAGAGCTCGTGGGTCAAGGGTCCCCGGGTTGAGTTAGAGGGTGAGAGATTTTGGTCAGCTTTTAACATCGAGGTCTTTAGCGCTGGTGAGGGGTGACATGAGGTGAGTATGGAGCAGCGCCGGAATGAAAGGGCGGGGGAAACGGGAGATCACCGAGAAAACCCGCCGACCAGCGGCATCGTCCGGCACGATTCCCTCATGCGAAAATCCGAGGACCGACCGCGCCGGGTATCGAACCCGGATCGCCTTGGTGGCAGGCGAGAGGTCTGACCGTTCTGCCGTTCTAGCGTCTTGGGCTTCCAGCGTACGGTGCTGCAGTAACCGTGATCTGATTAGCTGTCACATTAAGAGTGAGGAATAGTCGCCATTTTGATTTTTTGTATTTTGTGTCATAATTTTTCTTCTGGGTAAATTTTTGAAGCCTTAAGCAAACTACAGAACGGACTCCATATTAAGGGAGTTTTAGCCATCATAAATATTTATTTTCCGTTACGGTTATTACAGATAGAATTGCTGTTCGAAAATTCTTATTACTTTCTTAGCTGCAATTTTATATGTAACAACAGTAACGGAAAATAAATATTTAGGACGTCTAATATTCTCTTAATATGTATTCTACTCTGTAAATAGGTTTAAGTTGAAAAAATTTACCCAAAAGAAAAGTTATGATACAAATTACAAAAATTCAAGATGGCGACTATTAAGTGACACCTCTTCACAAAGATACGCTGCAGACCATTAGCGTAGCCACAGATAAACCGTAATACAGGCGCGAAACACGTGGCGGCTAATTTGATACGGGCGAACTTCGCCGCTTATTGGTTGTCCGAGGTTGTTGATATGTATGTATGTTTGGCTCCTGCATGTTACGGTAGGTTTCCTATTGGCCAGGATAGGAGGCCAGATACTTTACACTGATTGGCACAGGGCGTTTCCGCCATGTTGTTGGCCAGCGAAACCATTCTACTGATGTGTGTGACTGAGTTTGCCATCCTACAAGCTATTTTTTTTTTTTTTTTTAATTTTTGAGTTTTTGTCACCTTTAGATTTTTTTTTTTTTTTTAAGAAAAAAAAATTCTCCGTAATGTAGATGTTGTCAATGGTGCAAAGATGTTTTCAACGAAAAAAATACAATTGTAATACACTATTGGAAAACTGTAAGTGCTGTAATAAAAATAAATTACAAGTGAACAAGTTCACTTCTGTATTCCTAAATATTCTGTGGCGTAGCGAGTTTGTATTCGAAGTAGTGTTGTATTAGCACAGACTGTAGAATTTGAGCATGTGGCAGCAGTGTTGCAGAGACTGAGGTGTTAATACTGGAGAATATCACACCTGGCCTCTTGTACTGTATAGTCTGCCTCACGAAATAATTCCATTTTTTGACAGTTGTGTCGGCATCCTTTTTACAACTGTTTTAATGGAATAAGCAGTGTGTTCATTTATCACACGTCATTTCTGAACAAACAAACTAAGCTGACTGGCGAACTGTGCAGTATATAAAAGTGAAAATATTTTCCTACAGTTCTGTACACACGTGATAATCTTCAGAACTGTCAAAAACTAATAAATATTACCTAAGATGGACATATATGTTCCATAATTGGACAGTCAGCCGAGTGCGCTTTTGCACAAACCAAATGAGGCAGATGCATAAACGTTTTTCACATGGAAACTGCTTTAAAAATAAATGCCGACGTAACTGCAAAAAAAAAAAATGGAATTATTTAATGAGACAGACTATACGGGCAGAAAGAAGAGGGTACCTACCTACCCTAGACCCAATAATGGTTTATGTTTCATCGTCTTACGTGCATAACTGTACCTGCTGCTTCATGGCTAGTGATTGGATGTTCTCAGCGTCTATGGTTCTACCAGCCAATCACAGACGTGTGGTGTTACAGTAACCTTATTGTGATTGGTACAGTCAAATGAGAAACGACACAGTTCAAAGGCACGCTGCCAATATCTATGAAGCAGAACTGCAGACATGCACATAAGGTACTGGAACAAAGTGGGGCAAAATTCTTTTCGCGAAAAGTTCATGTCTCTAATGAGTAGAGAAAATGGTATATCGCGAAAAATATTTTGTGCCAACATACCCTTGAAAACACTGTAGTTTCTTGAAACATATATGGTTCGGTGATATAGTTGTAGCTGTCTGCAGACCAATAACAGGCATCAAATATTACAATACCGGGATTCTTATTGGCTCAGTCGAATAAGGTACAGCTCCAAGTACAAGCTAAAGCCAGTAATAATCTAGTAAGCTGAACGTGGGTTGAAATCTAGCAAACAGTCAAATTTTCCCGCGATAAACCATCATCTCTAATTATGAGTGCTACCACGAATGTCTGGGAAACTATTACCATACCTTCTTTCTTAGCGCTCCTATACGTCGTGTGGCAAATTTACAAACTATTTTTAGAGTGTAAGCTGATGCATAGGGACCCTTGTTTTTCGCGAAAAGAATTTTGCCCCAGTTTGTTTCAGTGCCTTATGTGCACACCTGCAGTTTTGCA
>PNEQ01002419.1:15910-41676 GCA_003012365.1 Medauroidea extradentata
CAACCGTATTTCATTTGACTGTGCCAATTACAGTAACGTTCTTGCAACGCCTCACGTCAGCGATTTGCCGCTAGAATCCCAAGGCTCGCGAGAGTTAAAATAGCCAATCACTGACCCTGAAGCAGAACTGCAGATGTTCACGTAAGGCACTGAATCAAAGTGAGGCAAAATTCTTTTCGCGAAAAACAAGGGTCCCTACTGATGCATAAACCTTTCAGGGAAAAATCCAGGATCCCTACTCATAGAGTCACGGTCCTTTCACATGACAAAATATTTATTGAATTAAATTTCTTGAATGGAACAACGATTCAATATATTTGATTCAATGAACACCGAAAGGGCCACTTGAGAAGTTATTTTCACGCTTTTTTTTTATGCTCAAAATAAATAACGTAGCTATTTTACAAATATCTACTAACCACGCACGGCACAAAATATATGGTTAAACCAATACGAAATTAATAATTATTTTTTACATTATTTAAATAAATAGTAATAATGTATATTTTTTAAATTGCTTAGTTTTCGAACATATTCAATTACTATGTTATTTAAATTAGTGAAATCAGAAGAACTTCTTCTCTGTTCTCAAATATTTTGATTCAAGAAAAAATTTCAGACCTGTTCGAAACGAAAGTCTTCGACGAAATTCAAGACGTTCAATGAATTGAAAGACATAATGGCCGCGATTATGACGTAAACATGGCGTCACTTCGCATTCAGTAAATTTGAACACAAATTGAAGCAAAATTTTATATAATGTAAGGAAGGGCATTTACTCACCGTGATGATGGCTGTCTTGGTGCGAAGAGACGGTTGGCGAGCCTGGCGGCAGTCTTCTGGCCACTGCGGTGGAAAGTGACGTGCTGTAAGGTGCAGGTATTACACAACTACAATATAACTACAGTGTCGGTGCGGCACGATACTTTCTCCTACTGCCCTCCTGCTCCACATACAGTCATCCTTCCTTCTCTCTCATACACTCTCTATTTGCGTAAGATATTACCTTCTCTCTCCTCCTCCTCAATTCCCCCGCCATACAGCGTGTGTTGTGACTAACAGGACCTGCATCTTGGAGGCCTGGGTTACATTCCTGGCTGTTATTGTTTAGTCTCCGCCTACTTAGCTTAGTTTAAAAGTTACAATAAATGTCTTCCCTGTTGATTATTAAGGAGCAAACTTTCAAAACAAGACATGTCCATGTTATCCACTTTTATTAGAAAGCAAAATGCTGTTATGTTGGGAATCCTATCGAAAAAAAAAGAGGTTTAATTTGTTTGTATTGTCGAATTATGATAATCAACTTTACATATTGAATATCATAGCCCGTTTGTTACCAAAGCAAAATTTGTCATACTTAGTTTCGAAAAAAATGTTGTGGACATGGCTGGCACTGAAAACAACCCTGTTTAAGAACTATTTTCAGCTAGTTCGTATCATTCCGCACGTAACGGCTAGAGGCGGGAAATGTCTAACTTCTCTGGACACGTCACTTGATGTTTGCGCATGTAAGATAAATTTTGCAGTCGGTAGGAATATATAAAGATCGACAAAAATGTATTAATTATATGAAATACAATTTTGTTGATTTCGCTTGATTTTGTTTCAGTACTCGGAACAATTATGTGTAGTTTCACTTCCAACTTTACTGCCAGTAAGGCAACTATAGTTAATGTTGATTTATATACAGTAACGGCTAGTGATATTTTTCAGATGTTAAATTTCACCCGATTTTTTTTAAGGACATGTAATTGTTTAAGTAAAAGTTAGCTGTTTGCTAGGCTATAATTTTATATTTACATTTCCGACGTTATTTTTCGTTATTCGTGTGTCCCCATTTAACTAGCCCAATGAGAATTCTGTAGCTCCAAAGCTGAATGTTTGTTATTCGTCTGATAATCAGTAATTAGGCTTAAAAAAAACGAAAAACTGAGAACACAAACCTAGTTTGACTAATTCCTTATAGATAGAGCCACGATTTTGTCGCTAAAATATTTTCGCAGCACTTTGTTTCAGTGCCTCTCGTGCACATCGGTAGTTCTGCTTCATGGATATAGGCAGTGTGTCTTTAGTCAGACTGGTGTTTCATTTGATTGCACCAATCAGAGTAAGACACTTATGGCGCCATACGTCTGTGATTTGCCAGTAGAAAACCAAGAAAGTGCGAGTTAACACATCCAATCACTGACCACGAAGCAGAGTCGCAGATGTGCACATAAGACATTGATACCAATTGATGCAGACATATTTTCGCAATTAAATCGTTGCTCTACTTATAGGATTTTTCATATTCTATTGTTTTGGTTTATGGGTGTGTTGAATACAGGCAAACCACAGACTGAATAGTAACACAGACGTTAAATTACGAGGCGACTCAGTTGATACGAGCGAACTTGGCCGTTTATTGGCTGCCCGAGGTTGTTGATACCAGCCCCGTGTATGTTTGGCTCCTGCATGTTACGACAGGTTTCCTATTGGTCTGGCTGCCGGCTAGCAGGGCAGCATCCTTATACGATTGGACGTAGGCGTTTCCGTCATATTGCTGACCAGCGAAGCCATTTTGCTGGCGTGTTTTAATTGAGTTCGCTCTCCTACCGGCAATTTAGCTTCTGTATTCCTAAACATTCTGTTGCCAAGCTAAGCTTGTTTTCACTGTTTTTTTTTTTTTTTCCTTTGTCACATTCTAAGATTTCTAGGACGACTTATGTCCACAATAGTACAGTACGTTATCTGTCCCATTGCAATAAACATTCAAAGTTTTTCGAAATATTAACGCGATTTTTCACTTTCTCTAGACATGCTCTATTCCTTAGCACTGGAAACTGTGGCCGGCGTTCATGCTAGCACCACCTGTACGCTCGAAATTCAAATCCACCACGTTCGTGACAATTGCCTGGGGATATTGTTTAGTTTTTTTGTAAGAAACAACAAATTTACAAATGTTGGTCATAAAATCAACGGTATTTAATAATTCAATATTATAATTAACCACATGCTGTAGTTAAGAGTGTGTGATAGTAACCGTCTTGAATTTTTGGTATTTTGTGTCACAACTTTTCTTCTGGCTAAATTTGTGGAACTTTGACTTAACCACAAAATATAGTACATATCGATCGAATTTTAGACACCATTAATCTCGATTTTCCGTTACTGTTGTTACAGATCGAATTGCTGTCAAAAAATAATAAGAATAACGACATAAAGGTATTTACGGTGTCTGAATTTCGAACAGTATGTATTCTATTCTGGAGTTAGGTTAAAGTTCCAGATATTTACACAGAAGAAAAGTTATGATATAAAATACAAAAATTCAAGATGGTGACTATCACTCACTCTTAAGAGCTACCGACCGGTACTGATTTCTGATGAAAAATTTTGCGCCAGACTGTTCCAGTGCCTTACGTACACATCTGCAGCTGTGCTTCCGGATTATTTAACGGTTGTCTGTACAAAGATGTAACTTTATTGACTGTGCCAACCAGAACAAGGTTACTGCGATACTATTGGTCTGTTATCTCCGGGTATAACGCCAATGTGCTGAGAGTTATAAACATCCAATCAATGACCTTGAAGCAAAGCTGCAGCTGTACACTTAAGGCATTGAAACAAGTTGTGAATTACTTTCATCAAAGATTAAGTAACTAAACTCATATCTATAGTTCCAGTGATATTTGGTGGAAAGAATATTGCAACACTTTGTTCCGTTGCCGTACGCACATTTGTACAGCTCTGCCTCGCGGTCAGTACGGTCGTAGAAGAACAGGTCTGGACACTCGCCTGGAAACTTGATACTCTTGTTGTTTGGCTGTAGTTCCCCAAGTTACCGAGAATATTGTGTTTTATTGGCGCTGTAGTTAGGGCGGTCGAACTAAACTCCGCCCACTTCCTTTCCACTAAGATAAACAATTTATCAAAACGTATTTTTTTTATCAATTTATGAAATACTTTCTTCGCTCACAAATTTAAGAAAATGCTCCAGCAATCTTTATTTACTGGTAATGGACTGTAAACAAAATTTGAAAGCTGGTTAAAATCACATGGTGGCGTATGAATACATCAAGATCTATCTTCGTGGATGAACACTTGTTCACAACCGCTAAACCGGTCAAAAAAGTACAACTTTAACCTGAATACTGAGTAATTGGCTTCTACTGGCAAATCACAGACATTGTGTCACAATAACTTTATTCTGGTCGGTGCAGTCAATTGAGAAAAGGGTTTGAACAAAGACACGCTGCCAATAACAATTAAGTACAGCTGCAGATGTGCACGTAAGGCATTGAAAGAAATTGTTGCAAAATTATTTTCAGAAAAAACCACTGGTTCTAGATATTCTAATGCGCAGTGTTTCGAGCGGCAAGCGGACGAAGACGAGCTGACAGTGTGACGAGGTCAGGGTGGGTCAAGCTGCAGCAGAGTCAGCTCTGAGGTCAGGGTGGGTCAGCGCATAGCCCAGTCAGCAGTATACTGATGGTGTGATGACAGTCTGCATGCGCTGATATGTTCTGCCTACTCCAACACCACTAAGGGCCTTTTACAGTCAAACATCATTAATACAAACCTTAAGGGACTTAAAATTTTGAAATGAGTAAAAACGAATTTTGTATGAACAGGTATTTACAAAGACTGTATAAGTTCTGTAAATATTATCTTCGGAAAAAAAATTAAAAACTTTCTCAGTATAGGCTGCTCGCTGCACAATGAGCACTTTTAAATCCCGTCTCGTTTAAACTTAAAATATACAAATATTTGACATTGTGGTCTGAGTTGTTAACTTTTCAGTACGGTACAATCTGTACGAGCAGTTATACGATGCACAATAAGGTTTTGTAAAATAATGAGCAACTCAAAAAATATTTCGCTTAAATTTGACTTATTTTCATTACAAAATTGGTGATACTTTGGGTGGAAGAATTTGAAAAACTATTACGTTTTATTGCTTCCAAAAATTATGTACAAATTATGATACATTTGTGTTAATACAATGTTGGGATTCTTCAATGTGTAAAGTTATGTTGCTTGAAAAATATTCAAAATCGTTATAAATCTAAACCGTGAGTGGCCTTTAAGGTTTCACTTAGTGTTCAGTGTTTATATAAAAAAGAGGCCGAAAAATACAAATTAGCTGAAAGGAAAAAATAACACGGTCTTCAAAAGGACTCACTTTATTGCTAACATTTGTAAGCCTACTTAAATCGTAACAGAAAAAAAAACTAAATTCGTTGCGATACTGGTGTTGTTAGAACATTAGTTTGTGTATTTTGGAGCGTGTAATGCATGCATGTGTGATTAGCTTCCAAGCTAGAGCAAGTTTTGTTGTCTATCAAATTCGAGTTATTCTATTTAATTAATATTAATTTATTTACTTTTTGGGTAACATGCGAAATATTTCAAGACTTGTGGTACTGTAGACATTGAACTGTATTTGCATTAAGATCGTTGGTTTCTGCTTACGCTATTTTTGCGCGTTTTTTTAAAATCTTGAAATGGAACAGGTGTCGCAAAACCGTTACACAGAAATGTTGGAAATTGTTTGTACTATGTAGCCTATTATGTAAACGTAAGTTTTTATAATTTTGGTTATTTACTGACTTTTATAAAATGCAATGAAGTCGACAATTAGCCAAAATTATAAGAAACTATTGTTCAGAAAAAATTAGACTACATAGTACAAATAATTTCCAACATTTCTGTGTAACGGTTTTGTGATATCTAATCCCTTTCATCATTAAAAAAATATAACTTACCAAAATAGCGTAATTACGTGCCTTAAAAAAAGGGGAGGGGACCCTCCCTGTAAAATTTTAGTTGTTTTAATAATTTTTATATTTGTACGAGACTTTGCTTGTTTTATAGGCATATATTGTGACACTTATTTACAGTAATGAAAATTTTCTAGCTTTCAAAGTTTTTGTATAACGGCATGTCAAAGCCAAAATGTGCATAAAACGGTTTTATACAACAAACGAAAACTGACATACAGAAATGAAAAAATTCCCGCAGAAGAACAGTATCGCGGGTTACGTCTGGACACAAATAAATAACCGCGTTGAATATTTTCAGTATTTTTATAAAATTGCTGAATTTTAAATAATAAAATGTCCACTTTGTGTATTTCTTTAAAAATACAAAAAATTACAATGCAATATCTTTATACATCCAATTGTAGCCCGCAACACTGTTCTTCAGTGCGAATTATTTCGTTTATGCAAGTCAGTTGGTTTTCGTTTCTTGTATAAAACCATTGTATGCAAATTTTGGCTTTTACATCCATTATACAAAAACTATGAACGCTAGAAAATTTTCGTTACTGTGAAAAATATTCACAATATACGTCTACAAAACAAACAATATCTCGAACAAATATAAAAATAATTAAAATAATAAAATTTTTGTGTGAACTCCCCTCTTAAGGACGTCGCCTACCGCGCACTTCAGATGTGTTGCAACTTGTGGAGAAATATGTATATTTTTACCAAACTACTCAACATGTGGACATTGTACCAACGTACGATAAAAACACACTTAAAGCAAGGACGAAATGTCTCTGTTTAAGACACCATGCTGATAAAACACTGTTTCGAAGCCCTACAACATAGCTAAAAATGAACTTTTCAGACTGCCGTACTTCAAAATGTTGGATGTATGCGAAACTCAGAAACGTACGTACATGAACTATGTTACAGACTTTCCATCAATAAAATCATATGGTAGAGTACCATAGGAAAAATGTATCTTGCACGCTAGTTCAGCGGTTAGTTCGTTGTGGCGATGTGGCCTTTGATATGTGATTCAAGATCACGCTTATAGCCCCGTCGCATCTGAGCATCTAGCGCGCCAGACCTCTCAAGGTAGGTTTTTCTCAGTCTAGTTATACATAGAGCCAACGGCTCATTTTTCGAACGTGTTCTTCAAAACATTGCACAGTCTTCCTCCTTTTGTGTTTAGTCTGTGCTCTTCCGATACGTTCTATTTAAAAAAAAAAAAAAAGAATAATGTCTATCATAGAGTGACAGGATTGTCATTAGTGAGATTTTTAAATGTTTGTTGCAATAGGAGTTTACAATATAATTTATTGGTTTGTGGACATACCCCATTGCTCATGTTATGCTGATCAAACCTGTGTTGAATGACGAGGGAAAAAAAGCTGATTCCAAACACACACAAAAAAATAGAAAAACAATTCCAGAGGAATTCTGCATTTTTTTGTTGTTTTTAACTTGTGTCGTGTTATGTATATTGACTTTTGTTTGTTGTCCACTGTCCACTGTTATTTGTCTATTTCCAACATTTTTTTTTAATTTGGGAATCCTGTTCTAAAATCGTGTCTGTATTTTGTGTCTGGGTGTTGTATCGATATTCGACTGAATTCTATCTGTAGAATTATTTCTAGTCTTACATAAAAAAAACTGAATTCCTTTGGAATTGTTTTTACACTTTTTTGTGTGTGTTTGGAACAAGTTTTCTTTGTTCTTCTTTGTATTTTGTCATTCAACACAAGTTTGATCAGCAAAACACGAGCAATGACGTATGTCCACAAACCAATAAATTTTAAAGGTTTGTCATTGGCCAGTGTATGACCAGGTAAAGAAAGGGAAACGTATTCTCACACAAACAACAACATGTAAGGAATAAAAGGGCCAGACGTGTACACAGACGACAGAATTCAGTTAACTTTTCGCGTGATAAATCACTGTCTCACGGCGTCTCTATGCAAAACCGTTTTTACACATAATGTGGCGGTTCGGGCGATCTCGGAGCAGCTCGGCTGTGTGGTCTCTGTCGAGTATCGCACATCGGGCTGACGTCCACATTTGTGTCACACGTACGAGAATTATCGCACGTAGCGTGTGTTCAGGGGTTTCCGTGATAAATATAATAGAAGGTTAACAACTGTTGTAAGAGCTCGTCATATTTTTCGAGATCGACCCTACAGGCGTCCATTTAACACAACAAATTTCATGTGGGCAACATTTTATAAAATTTACCTTTGTCTGAATAGACAAAGAACATTAATGAAAATATATTTATCTATGATTTAGACTTCTTTGAAGACATTTAGCAGCGTCTTTGTGACTGCAAGACAGGTACAGAATCCTTATGATGTGATCATTCAAGGTAAAGAGAGGATTAAAACACTAACTTGCAGTTACGGAATTTGAATGAAAAATTGGGGTGGCAAGGATTACCAGGTATAAAAACTTTGAAAGAAAAGGAGGGGCAGGGGTGGAAATCGAACAGCTTCCATCTATATTATGTATACACTTTCGTTTTAATTAGTTTATATCATTAGCTAAATACAAAAAAGTGTAATGGAAAAAGCACAAGTAAAATTGTATTCCTAAGCTAAGAAAGATAATTTTATGTTCTCTAAAATTTTGGGGTGGCAAACGCCATCCCTTGCCATCCCAGAATTACGCCTATGATGTTCGTCTATGTAACTATTACTTGTCTTGGTGTTACACGGGCAAACCACAGACTTATATGCTGTCATAATAGCCTTATTCTGATTGGTGCTGCCAAATGAGAGACGTATCTGAACAAAGACAAGCTGCCAATAACAGTGATGCACACCTAAAGATGTGCACGTAAGTTATTGAAACAAAACAGTGCGAACATTTTCACAATAAATTCAGGGCTCTGGTTTTATTAAAAAATAAAAAAAGTTTCATTAATTTCCTTGTATCGGTGGTTCACGATAGTTAGCAGTTTTGACGACCATCCTGTCTAGAATAAAACGATTAAATATATTCTTTATTTTAGCCTCAGATGTTACGTTTTAAGTCCAGTACTATCTACACGCTTTGATAGTTTCAGGATACTTTTTATTGGAAAGTGGCAGGAAACAATAAACAACTGAAAATACTGAAGGCAAAAAGGTAGACATTCGCGGGTTCTCTGACATGTAGGCTAGCCTCCAAGAATATCTATGTATTCAAGTAGACAACAGCTGTTTATTGGCTGCTCGCTGACACTGTGAAATGGGCCTGTATTCAGCTACAGTTTTAGTATTGGCTCAGCTACTTCCAGGAAGTGCCGAGTTAGTTAGCGGCCATTTATGACCGTGATACAAACCCATAGTTACTGGAACTCTAGCTTGCATATAAAAGAGAACGCGAATTTTTCATGTCTCTACAAATAGGGCTTCAAAAGTGCTCACTTTATCCCGAATCACCTATATACAGGATGCATCAGTACAGAGGTTACAAACATTCAGGAAAGATAGAGTATACATCCAGACGATAGGAAATCACATAGAAATGTATGGTCGTAATTGCTTTCCTGCGACACAAAACACAAGAAAGAAAGGACATGAATAAGAGGAGAAAAACATGTTTATTATTTTTAATGTAGCAAAAAAAAAAAAAAATAAGAAAAAAGAACATAAAGAGACATCGATCGTCATCACAAACCTAACACTTTCCAGCATTTTTGCTGTTTTTTGTGTCGCAGGGAAGCGTTTCCGACCATACATTGCTATATGTGATTTCCCATCGCCTGGGTGTATACTCTATCTTTCCTGAAAGTTTGTAATCTCTGTACTGATGCATACTGGATACAGCATCTTGCAAGGTTAGTGTTGGTACAAGATAACTTGTAGCTGGGTACGATAATTGAGGGCAGTACGATAGTTGTCGTGTCAGCGCTTGTTAGCGGTCTGAGTCAGTACTGACGGCAGTACAGAGTACAGTGAGCTAGCTATCCAGCAGTGAGTGTGTCTGTGTTCTGATAACTGAGGAGCTGATATGTCTGAGTGGCTACTGGTGCTGACAGCACTGACGATATGTCAGCTGGGGTTCGCTGCCCAACTGTACTGTTACTATGACAGCCAAGCCTATTGGAGGAAAGGTATGTACACCACCGACATCTCTATTACCCACAATAATACCTTCGGTACATCCTTCACTCTAACCTGAACGCCTCCCACATCACCATAACGAGAGAGTGAGTGAGAGATTTTGGTATTTTGGTCAGCGCTCAACATCGAGCTCTTCAGCGCTGGTGAAGGGTGACACGAGGTGAGTATGGAGCAGCGCCGGAATGAAAGGGCGGGGGAAACCGGAGATCCCCGAGAAAACCCGCCGATCAGCGGCATCGTCCGGCACGATTCCCACATTGCGAAAATCCGGGGACCGACCCTGCCGGGAATCGAACCCGGATCGCCTTGAATGGTGTGACCATTCGGCCACCGCAGTCCCTTCTCCTCGAGCTAAGCGCTGAAGAAGCGGGCAAGTTTCATGCCGGTCCACTTTTACTGTGCTGACTTTAAGAAGCTATGTCATATCTTTAGTTACAGTTATCCGTTTTCCTTTAATAAATGTAGGATGTGACGAGTTATCGGCAATGTTTCTTATTAGAAACATTAATTTTTACGGTTAGGTGTGTATTTATGGACTAAATTCGTACTAGGAGTTTTTTCCCCTTAATTTCAAGGTAAGAGATAATTGTTACCTATGATTTTGAACAAGCTTAATTATTTCATAACTACGACTTAATATTTCGAGTACAGTATGCTTAATGAAAGGTAATGTAATTAGCTGGGTTCCAACTGAAATATTTTTAAGTAAATCTTACAAAATTTAGAATCAGGAAGAAATTTATGAGCTTGGTGACACAGGCTTTTAAGCGCTGACGATATAATTTACTTGTTGGGAAGCCTGTAGCAAAGTCCACCGTATGTTTGTATCTGGGTTTCACATACATCCTGTTAGTACGTGTTGAAGCACGCCGCGCGCCGGTCTGAAAAAGCCGTTTTAGCCGTGTTGTAGGGCTTAGAAACAGTGCTTGTATCGAGCACGGTGTATTAAGGGGCCTGCCTACCCGCGCTTCAAACGCGTTGCAGCGAGTTACGGCTACTCTTTTTTTGACGAAACTATTTAACGTACATTACATTTTGTACATATCAAAAGAACACACACTGCAAACTATGTAGCTATAGTTTTAAAAATTCGGCACGTTTATTAGAAACATAATTTTCTGGCCCCTCAAAACGACCAAAACTGGCTTTTCCATACTGTCGTATCTGGGAAATTGACAATCGGATTCTAAAAACATAACTATAGAAACAAGCGTTAGACATTGAACTACGCTGCATAAATAAAATAATGTGGTCACCGCTTAAAGTCCCATAGGAAAAGGATAACAGTAAAGCACAGCACGCCATCTGAGTGGCTTGCACGGAGAGGCGATAATACGTTACATACGTCGATCAATGACAACCTTACCGCTCCTGCCTCACACACAAACGCAGGCTATCCAAGGGAGGCACCTTAACGATGACATTCCAGTCATTTTCCGAAGTGTGTTTTCTTTTCTTACGTTGGTGCAATTGGTGGGCTATACGGGAATAGTTTCGTGAAAAACGTATTTCCCTTTACAATACAACGCGTTTGACACACGTGGCAGGCGGTGCCCTTACGCCCAGGTAGGGCGTTTTTATTGCACATTGCAGCAGACAATTTTTAAATAATCTTTAATGGAATTATTTGAAAAGATTCGAGATAAGAGCAGTCATGCAATGAAGGGGTTTTGCAAAGTAATACACCGTTCATTCGAAAAAAAAACTTGATTTTTACTTTATATTTTCGTAACAAAATTGGTGATGTCTTGGCTGCAAAAACCTGAGGTAGTTGCTATAAAAAATTAATTTCAATTTATGATAAATTTGTGACATTTTTGTGCGACAGCGAGACATAATTGACGTGATTGAAACAGTACGAAGGCTACTGGATAGAGTGCAGCATAATAGACTGTCATTTTAATTTTTGTGACGTAATTACCTTTATCAAATAAAAGTGTTTTGGTCACTTCAACACAGTTTCATTAAAGAATTAGAACAAGAAATGTGAGTTCAATCTTTAAAATGCTTTCGGAATTGCTCCATTATATTTAAATCATCGAAATGTGCGTTTTCATACGTAATCTAACGAAAATTCATACTTACGAGACGCTCCAGACAAACTACAGACTAGGAAATACGGTTAACTAAATACAGTTTCTTAAAATTACAACAATACGATTGTTTAAAAACACCAACATTTTTGTGCGATTTCCCGTCTATGTTATGTATCTCGTTTTTGATCGGCGCACGGTACGTGTGACATACGTGAAAATTGGCGCAAACCACGACCGTGGCACAGAATAATTACGAATACAGAAGCGAAATAAGCCGGCAGGACGGCAAACTCCGCCACACACGCCAGGAAATTGGTTTCGCTGGCAAGAAACACGGCTGAAACGCCCTCCGCCAATCAGCGTAAAGTATCTGCCCTGTTAGTCGCTAGCCGGGCCAATAGGAAACCTGTTGTAACATGGGCCGCATTACATTTGTTGCTGAAATGATTGGCCAGTAAAATGCCAAATGGAACACCATCAGTATGCGACGGTCTCAGTAGCTGAACTCAAATGGAATGGAACACTTATCAGTACGGTTGCTAGTAGAAGTAAATGCATTTGTATTTAAACATGATATAATTTATGAAATAACTGCTTTAATTAAAATAAACATTTCTAATTTCGAAATAACATTTTTATATGATTCACTCTTTTTGAAGAATCATATCATAAGAAACAATTACTATGTAGGACAAGAAACCATTATTTAAAACATTTGCAGGCTAGTTTCGTCATAAATTTCCGCCATGTTTATTTTGCCTGCTACTGCTGAGACTGCCTGACATACATGCCAGTATATTCAGCAGGAAGTGACGCGATGTTTAGCCTCCAACCCAGACGACATTTCAGTTACTGGCCAGTGGTATCAGAATCTAAGGTAACCAGCGTTTGCCAAGCTTGAATAATGCCAGGATGGTACTTTTTTCCGGTAAATATCGTACAAAGTCCTTCTAGGGTCGTACATTAACACAAAGAAGCAATAGCTTTTTGAGGGTTTTGAATGTGGAGGTAAAACTTTTAAAACACAATAAAACATTATTTTTGCGTACAAATTAAATTGTCAGTCAGTAGAACCAAAGTATAGACAAGTTCAAAATTTACACATTGAAATTCACAAACATTTAAAAAGGGTAGTTAACAGAAGTTTAGATAACTCTGAGACAGAGAGAGAGAGAGAGTGTGTGTGTGATATATATATAGTACTACTGACGTGTGTTTTATCAAAACATCAATTACCGTAGGTAAACATGAACAGAACTGTGCTCGGAGTATATTGAAAATGCTTACGATCGTACAACTAGCGTCCAATCCGATAGTTGGATCGTAGATCGTACAATACACGAAATCATTGTACTTGTGCGATCAGGATTGTACGATATGGCAACGTTGAAGGGAACGCACATCAGTAAATTCAGTTACAGCCAGCAGCAAATGCAACGGCAGGAGCCAAACATACACGGGGCTAATATCAACAGCCTCGGGCAGCCAATAAGCAGCGAAGTTCGGCCGATCAAATGAACCACCAAGTCACGTGACCGCGGCTAACTACCGGGCGGCAGGTTTCCTCCAATGCTACCCTGGTTCACTGTCACTTGCCTACTTTGTAACAAACAGCAGGCCTCAGGAGCGAAATTCGCTGCCTCTGTGGCCTGCTCTCCTGCGCAGATACTCTATACTAAGCCATCTGTTGACTCTAACTGCTTCTAGCACTGAGAGGTCACACTGGCTAGATTTTCTTACTAATAACGGAAAGCAGCCTGGCACGCACTACTTGTCCTTCCAATTATCCTCACCCCAAAACCTATCCGGGGGCCTCAATAAGAAGGCTGGAGATCACAGTATGTAGCGTGGAGGGGCAGTATAAAAAAACTGGGACCGTGATGCAAACCACGCTGTGCCAGTGGCGTAGCCAGAAATTCCTCAATGTGGGTGTGTGGGGGGATACACACGTTTTATGAACTACGAGAAGGGTGGAAGGTTGTTTAATAAATTTACTTAGGATTGTTCAAATGAAGATATTTCTCCTGCTATCATTTAAACACTAGATTTAAGGGGGAGTGTTAGACATTTTAATTGTATTTTCGGTTTTTGAGTCATAATTTTTATTCAAATTGTATTATCTACATTTTCTCTTCGACAAAGCATAGGATGTATTCTTGGTAAACTGATCGACGTAAAAAATTAACGGAATATTTTATTAATTTGTCATGCAGAAACATTGCAAGAGAATTCTTGAAAGTTAACCTATAATTCTCTTGCACTGATTCTGCTTGGCAAATTAATAAAATATGCCGTTATTATTTATGTCGCGCAGTTTACCAAGAATGTATCCTGCTCTTTGCCGAAGAGAAAGTATTGATAATACAATTTCAACAAATGTTATGGCTCAAAAACTGAAATACAATAAAATTGTCTAACACTCCCCCTTAAAGTGGATATTGTAAAAATATTCGATTTTTCATACAAAACTTAAATATATTAGCAGAAGATAAGACATGTCACCAGTGGCAAGGAGGATGAGTTACAATCCCTGTCTCCCCTCTTCCTTTTCGCTACGCTAATGCTGTGCCACATCCAGAATTTGACGTTAGAAGTCACGTGGGCCAATCAAATATTGTATTGTCATCTGCTCCATCAGTTCAGACAGATGCATCTGCGCAATTATTGTGCCATGATCATTTAAAGGTCCTTCCACACAGGCAAATATTTATTGAATTGAATTTATTGAAGTCAATGTATTGAATAGCACCACGATTCAATAAATTTGATTCAAATAACATTGAAGGTATCAGTTATCGCATAATTTATAAACTAATAATTCACACACAATAATTAATACAGCTATTTTATTCAAGTAATACTGCACGGCACAAAAAATATTTGATTTAGTCGATACAAAATTAGGTACTTATTATTTTCGTATATATTATTTAAAACAAATAATGCTCGCATTTATTTCTAATATGGCTTAATTCGCATATAGAAATCAATTAACATGTCATTTAAATTACTAATGCCAGAAGAACATCTTCTTTGTTCTAAATATTTTGATTCAATAAAATTTCAAAAATGTTCGAAACAAAAATCTTTGACGAAATTAAGACATTCAGTAAACTGAAAAACAAAATGGTCGTGGTTATGACGTCAGCATGGCGTCATATATCATTTAATAAACCGAATTCAGTTAATGTGAAACGCGTAAATAAAAGCAAAATTTGACAGTATGAAAGAGTCTTAAGGATGTTGAAGTGGGAAAAAATATCATAGTTTTATATTCGACTGCAACAGTGTTAGTTTTGTAACGTTACTCGGGAGTTCATTTTCCTCTTCAAAAAATTAACTCAGCCAGTTTTTTCCTTTATGGCATTTCAAAGTCAAAATTTGCATGTTTTTAGTTCATACACACACCGAAATCAACCACCATAACGGAACAAAAAAATTCGCAGTAAAAAGTACATTTCACGGGCTAGGGCTTTAAAAATCTAAAAATCCAATACAAAATATTTTTGTATTAAATAAAAAAAATTCCTAAAAGTAGACAAAAAATTTCAAATTTCAGAAATTGTTTAAAAATACAAAACCTTGTTTGAATGGGGTTTTACATACTTAAAGTCTTAGCCCGAGACATGTACTTTCACTGTTAATTATTTCGTTTCATTATGTTAATTAGTTTTCGGGGGGGTGGGGTGTATGAACTTAACACGTGCAAATTTGACTTTGAAATGTGAAAACTGGCTGAGCTATTTTTTTTTGTAAACGAAAATTGTACTACAAAGTAACATCTACAAAACTAACACTGTTTTATGCAAACATAAAATTATCTTTTTCCCACTTGAACACCATTTTATTTGTACCAGATATTTTTTTTTTTCTTATTTTAGACACAAAATGTGAATAAATTTGGCTCTTATGAAATTTTTTTATCTCTCATACTTTTCGCGTAATAGCTTCTTAAAGTGATAGTTTACATGTTTCCGTTTTAACTACTACACTAAAACCAACTGATATAACAAACTAAAAAAATGACAGTGGATAAAGACATTGCAGGCTACAATGTCATGCTCATAGAAATAAAGAATAAAGATTATTTGAATTGAAGAAAATTCTAAAACGGAAAATAAAAATTTTAAAAAATTCAATAATTTTTTTAAAAATACAAATTATGTTTATTCTTTATTTTTATAAGCATAAAATTGTAGCCTGCAATGTCTTTATCCAGTGCGATTTTTTTTTGAGTTGGGTATATCAGTTGGTTTTAGTGTAGTCGTTAAAACAGAAACATGCAAAATATGACTTCAACAAGCGATTACACGAAAACTATGAGAGATAAAAAAATTTCATAAGACCCAAATTTAGTCACATTTTATGTCTAAAACAAGAAAAAAATATCTGGTACAAATAAAAAATATAAAAAATGGTGATGAAAATTGTGGTAGACCGTGCCCTTAAGGCGTCCGCCTGATGGCCATGTGTTAGTGTGAGTGAGACACGCCTCCAAGGGCGACGTTGACACGCTCATCTAGCGCGGTATCGCCTCTACCGCAAGACAATGAAACCGAGTGCAGTGGTATCGAAGAACACTCGCCTGACTGACACTTTCAGTTGTGACCCCATCTTTTTATTGGTGGAAAGTTTTAAGTTAAGTCCAATACACCTCTCTATTGTAGTTTCACAAGAATCCCTTCAGTAATTGTTTAGATATAATTTATTGAAAAAGCTGTTTTTAGTCATTTTGAAGTGCTCTGGAATGGTCTTTCTAATTAACGTGATGTTTTAAAACTACTATTCCGAGGTCGTTTGAAGTGTTTGTTCTTTTCGTAAATCCACAAATTAGAAACACGTTTAGTAGTTTCTTAGATAAAAGCGTTCTGCTAGCAAGCTGAAATGCTGGCTAGAAAACAGGCAGGCGGGCGCCTTAACCTTGCTATGTAATGTAGGCAACGCACAGTTCCGGGTGAGGGACCTGGAGGAGGGATTGGAATACTGCTCGACCGTGGTGTATGGCTACGCGATCATCGACCCAGCCAGCTACACTGTCAGGCCGCTAGACAGCTTCCTGGATACAGACGAGGGCCGGCAACAATACAGGCACGTGACAAACCTTAAGAGGCCGCACCCTGACCTGAAGGTGCTGCTCTCTGTTGGCAGCCAGCTGGACGCCGAGCACCAAGACAAGTACCTTTCAATGGTGAGTGCGTCTTCGACCCAAAGCACGGCCGTAGAAGAACAGGTCTGGACACTCGCCTATCTACCAATGTAGCTTGCTTGACCCTCTTGTTGTTTGGCTGTAGTTCGTCAAGTTACCGAGAATATTGTGTTTATTTGTGCTTCAGTTAGGGCGGTCAGACCCAAACTCCGCCCACTTTTTCCCATTCTTAAATTTATAAAGTAAATAAAGATTGCTGGAGCATTTTCTCAAATTTGTGAACGAAGGAAGTTTTTCGTAAATTGATAAAAAAAATACGTCCTGATAATTAAAAGGAAATGGGCGGGGTTTGAGTCCGATCGCCCTAACAGTAGCGCCAATAAAACACAATATTCTCGGTAACTTAGTGAAAAACAGCCAAACAACAATGGGGGTCAAGTTTCCAGGCGAGTGTCCAGACCTGTTCTTCTACGGCCGTGACCCAGAGATAGCACATAATATGTTTGTTCGTTTCGGCATTTCTTTTTGACCTCAGGAGCTGTGAGACTAGCGAGGTCAATGTGACATAGGTCAGAAAGAGTTTTAGCTCCTTTGTCCACAACAGAACAGGTTTTCGCTCCTAAGCAGCACATAAATCATAAAAGTATTGCTGAAACAGCAGAAAAGTGTGGGCTTATTTCATATGTCATGGTCGTTCAAATAAATAATTCTAAGATAATACCGGCATGTTTGTTTTTGTTTAGACCAAGCACAACTTCAACCAAAAACTAAATTAAGTGAAGTTTTCTCACATTTGCAACGAATTTACGATTTTCACAATTGATGTAAAAAACTTTACCAATCCAAATTTCTTTACTAACTTCAAGGTTTTATGTTACAACTGAAGGTTAAAAAACAATCATAACTTTTTGTAGTCAAACATAATTTCGGCGCATTATATGATTATTTTTATTTACCTCTTGCTTTACTATCGGGAAAATGCTTTTTCCCCCTTGGAGTTCATATGTAAAGGTGTTTCATACATTCCGTTACTGCCAAAAACAAACACTTCGAATATAAACAAAACTTTTTGACTCCACCCTCACAACTTCTCCTCGAGAGCAAGAGCACTTAGGGCATGTTCTTTTTGACCTGAGGGGAGGTTGACCTCGCTAATCGAACACTCGCCGCCATATTACTTCCGGTTAATCGAACGCTAAAGAGGTGAAAGAGACAGACGAAAGTGAGGCCCAATCGAACATACCTATTAAGAGAGTCATAAAGGTGGGTTCACAATTGATAACACAACAGTAACCATAGAACATTGATAGAAGTTCGCACAGAAACTAACATCTATGCACTCTTACCTACCGATTCACAACACCAAAAAAGTGGCAGTGCTCATAGAGTTGCTGACATAGTAAATGGTAATATTTAATTTCTTGTGAGTACGCATTGGACAGTTACTTCTAACAAAAGCCTTCGAGTACCTTCCATTTGAACACCATGCTATAACTAGGAACCCCTGTTTTCCGCGAAAATAATTTTACCTCAGTTTGTTTCAGTGTCTTACGTGCACATGTGCAATCCTGCCTCATGGTTATTGGCAGCGTGCCTATGTGAAGAGCCGTATCTCATTTGACTGAGCCAATTACAACAACGTTCCTGCAACACCACACGTCTGTGATTTGCCGCTAGAATACCAAGGCTCGTGACAGTTAAAATATTCAATCACTGACCACGAAGCAGAACTGCAGATGTGCATGTATAAGCCTTACAGTAAGGCACCGAAAGAAAGTGTGGCAAAATTCTTTTCGCGAAAAACAGGGGTCCATAGCTATAATCTGTTACGCTTCTTCTCTACCTCAATCTGCTAGTTGGTGGACTGCATGTCATCGTCCAATTATTTTTATTTAGAGACAGCTGCTTAGTCATCAGAGGCACCAGTATTGCCCGTATTAATCTGGTAGCAATCTAGACTTCTCAGTCATATACACACACTGGCCATAGGCTCCTAACCATACAAGTGGATATCCCCACGAATTATTTTGTTATTTACTACTGGCTTACAACCTCTAAAGGTGTGTCTAAACAGCTGTCGTCTAATCATAGAAATACAGTGATATACAGGTAATTGGCGTTCAACCCGACCTACAATCAATACGCGAAATACTCGTGCCTCTATTATTCACGCATCGTCCTTTAATATCATCTAGGAACTCAGTTCTTGGTCGTCTTCTGTTTGCTTTTTCTACCAGTTTCCCTTCAAGAAATGTGGTACACCGTGATGGTCGTCGAAGAAAGTGGCCTACCTAACTGTTTCTTATTTTCTTGATTATATTTACTACGCTCGGAGTTTCTTCTGCTCTCCTCAGCAATTTATCATTCGTTAACCTGCTTGCCTAGGGTTTCTGTAGCATTCGCCGCAACGTCACATTTCGAACTCACACAATATTTTCTTTTCGGACTTCAAGAGAGTCCAGGTTTCACAATCATAGGTCACAACGCTCAAAACGAAAATTTAATTAAATGTCTGCTCACCCGTACGGATATGGCCTTGGCTTTCAGTACGCTTATCTTCTTATTGAAAGCTTATAGCCTGGGCTATTCGAGGACAGACGTCCTTCTCATATCTTCCATACGATGTTATGTTTCGGATAACGCCAATAAAATTTGTCACCATCACGGGCTGTAATTGTTCAGTTTTGTAGGTATTTGATGCCGTATCAGTCAACATCTTCGAATTTAAGGCCCCGTCTGTTAGTTTTTCTGTGATTTCTAAAATAATTTTTTAAGCAACATAATTTTTGTATCGAAAAATCCTTACATAGATTTATCACAAATGTAACGTTATTTGGACCGGTTTTTTGGCAACCATAAACCTCACAGTTTTTCAGATTCTTGCACCCAAAGTATCACTGAATTTGTAATGAAAATCAGTAAAAATCGAGCAAAATAATTTTTTTTGTAATCGAAAGGTAAATTATTTTGCGAAACGCCTACACAGAATTTTGTATCGTATGACTACTCTAAGTCGTGAATTTTTTCAAAGAATTCCGTAAAAAATACTTCTGATTTTTTTTTTGCGCCAATGTAAAAAAAAACTACCCAATGACATGCATGTTTCATTGTATGTTTTGTTTTCCAGGGCTTGCATGCGTCGACGATAATGTGAGGTGCACTGGATAGGACAATCTATGTGAGTGTTCGACAAATAAAATTGCCTCAACACCCAGTTGGATGTACGGCAGGCCTAGCCCGCCTTCCGCCGCGGCAGTTTGTTTCTGGTGTTGGCCGTAGCTAAGGGATCCACTGGCCACCGACAGGTCGTCATTTACGGTTGTTGACGTAGCTGCAGTTGCATCAGCGCATCTTCTCGAGGATTTTTCCATAATTTTCCGGTTTCTTCGCCTCTACGACCGAGAAATCCAACACACACTTTATTAAAAAAAAACTCTACACCCTAAATATGAATTAGTGAATATTCACTGATTAACGCCGATGGATGGAGCAGTTTCAACAAATTGAATCACTGAGAAACCACTGTGAAATCGGTTACTGTTCAATGATTCCGATAAAGAGGGCCAACATTCCACAAGTTAATTAGTGAATGTCCACAGATTTCCCAGTAATTTTTCACTGATGCAATAAGTGAAAACTCTTCTTTGAAAACAACTGGAAAAAATCAATGAATATCCACTGATTCGCTTATGAGATGTTAAAGGAAATCAGTGAGTAGTCACTAATTAAACAGTGACTATTTCCACCGATTCAAATTTTTGAAACTGCTCCATCCATCAGCATGAATCAGTGAGTATTCACTAATTCAGACTTAGAGTGTATACAGCAGCCACTACATGCCACGTTTGAGGTACGGAAACTGGCTCGTGCATCAACAATGATTTGGTTGTTGAATTTTTCTAAAGGAACTTTAAACGGTGACGCTGCTATTTTGTTAGGTACCGAAAGTGCAAAGTGAAGTCCAACACATGCTTCTCTATTTTTGTTTTACGATTCCTGTTGGTTTTTTATTTTTTCCGTGACTGTAGTATGAAAAATGTAATGAATTATGAAGCTGCTTATAGTCACTCGTGTCTCTCGCAGTATGAAAGAAGGGCATTAAGCTCGTCGTTATTAAACCTGAGCTAGTAAGCGACTGCAGGCTACAGCAGCGTTGCCAACTTTGATTAATGTCATCAGGATCGTACTTTTTTCCGAAAAGATCGTACAGAGGCCTTCCAGTATCGTACATTAACAAAAAAAAAATTCTGGAGGATTTTGTATGTGAAGGTGAGACTTTTAAAAACATAATAAAACAAAATTTTGGCGTACAAACAAAATTGTCAGTCAGTAGATCCGAAGTATGCAGAAATTAGTGGAAAAATAATTCACTGAAATTCACAACAATTTAAAAAGAGGGATTACAGGCGTCCAGATAACTCGGAGAGAGAAAGAGATAGTAACACTGACGTGTGTTTTATCAAAACATCCACTACAGAAGGAAAAAGTGAATAGAGCTGTGCTCAAGAGTGCGGATATTGCTGACGATCGTACAATTGGCGTACGATCCGATAGTTGAATTGCAGATCGTACAAGACACGAAATTATCGAATTTGTACTATTAGGATCGTATGGTCAGCAGTGTTGTATTGTTTCAGCTGGAGAGTGCACATAATCGCTCAGCCTTCATCACATCGGCGCGAGCTATCGCCAGGAGGTACAACTTTGACGGACTGGAGCTGGCGTGGCAGTTCCCGGAGATGACCAACCCTCGACACGTTAGTGCCATAGGTAGAGTATATTTAGGGTCCCGTATTTTTCGTGAAAAGAATTTTGCCTCACTTTGTTTCAATTCCTTATGTGCACATCTACAGTTCTGCTTCGTGGTCAGTGATTGGATGTTTTAACTGTCACGAGCCTTGGGATTCTACCAGCAAATCACAGACTTGTGGTGTTGCAGGAACGTTATTGTTATTGGCTCAGTCAAATGAGATACGGCTCTTCACATAGACACGCTGCTAATAACCATGAAGCAAGGTTGCAGATGTGCACGTAAGGCACTGAAACAAACTGAGGCAGAATTCTTTTCGCGGAAAACAGGGGTCCCTACTGAACATGTGTTGAAATTCAGCAAACAATGAAGATTAGCCGCGATGAACCATCACTTCTGCGGCGGCCGAGTGGAAGCCGACCCCCCGTGGCTCAGTTGGTTGAGCGGCCGGCTTTGGTGCGGGGGGTTCTGGTTTCGATTCCCAGGTCTGGCTGGGTGTAAATTTGTGTTTGTCCATTTGGTCTCAAAACTTGTCAATATACAAATTGTCTCACGAAAAGTACTGGGGTCACTCAAATTAAGTCACATTAAAGGGGTGAATGTTTGGTGCAGTGTTGATGCGGAAGCTTCCACCAAACAAAAAAAAAATGTCAGACCATTCGCCTTCCACCAAGGTGATCCGGGTTCGATCCCCGGCGAGGTTTGTCTAGATTTTTCCCCCGTGGGAAACGTGACGGACGTTGCTGGAAGGTTTTCTCGAGGTACTCTCGTTTTACTCGTCCTTGCATTATGTCGCTACTCCGTCTATAGGGTCTCATTTCATGTCTTCCCTCATTCATCTCTTGTCCTCCAAGTCGAGGATTGGCTGCTACTACATCCACTAGTTAGACTCATGGTTGAAATGGAGCAAGTATAGGTCGTTCGGAATAAACTGAGCACTAAAGATTTAACCTTTTAAAAATAATCACTAGCAGTTTCTGCATATACTTCAACATCAACAATAGTTACCTTACAACTTATATGGTTGGCAGCGAATTGACGAATATACTTCCGTGTATTTTTATTTTTAAATGCAACAATACTGAAATACAATCAACTAAATTCTACATATTTCTGTTTTATATGAAAAATAATATTTTTTTATCAAACTGTATAGGTTCCCACGGACCGCACAATTTATCTTAAACGCGCAAACATCAAGTGACGTGTCCAGAGAGGTTTGACATTCCCCGTTATTAGCAATTACGCGCGGAAAGATACGAATTGGCTGAAAATAGAAATTTAGCAGGGCTTTTCTGAGTACTCACTTTATCCTTAACCGCCTATAGAATCATTGTAGCAGCGTTTAGATCCCTGGGCCGAAAATTATGCGAATTCATTTGAGAATTAATTGCGTTTCAAAATCCGGTAAACGTTAATTAGTCTACTGTTAATTAAACTCTTCCCCTTTGACTGTAGACGATGTACAACTGGCCACTCACTGGAGCAGCAGTCAATGTAGAAGTAGCTGAGGACATAGTGTACACAGGACTGTGGTGTCCAGGCGGCTGATGTTGAACCCGGAGACATCCATGGACTAAACTTGTTCCACAGGTCAGCTGTGGGCGAGCATCAAAGACATGATCACTGGGCGCAGCAAGGCGGAGCTACAGAAGCAAAGGCAGCACAGGGATGGCTTCACGGCTCTCGTGAGGGACCTGAAGGCGGCCCTCCAGACAGACGACATGATCCTCACTGCCGTCTCTTACCCTCAGGTCAACTCTACCGTGAGTCAATAAACTGCTTGTCGCTTCTCACACAATTACTGTCTAGCCGCTGAGACTGTGCAGCATATTCGGCAATCATCGAAAATGTTCGGGTTGCACGCCTACCTCTCTTTCCTTTACATCGTGTGCTGCGCAAGTTAGTTTATATTAGTTTAGATTAGTTTGTGTTAGTTTATAATGCCAAAAAAATGGATGTTTTCTTATAAAGTCAGTTAACAACAATTACAACAACTACATAATTAGGTAAAATAATATTATTTGCTGTCTTTAAATAAATATCAAAATTGGTGAAAACCATTTTAAACTAAACTGCTAAACAGATTTTTGATAACTGTCTTTAAAAATAATTATAGCAAAAAAAAAAAAAAAAAACTAAAAGAGAGAAATCCGGGGAGCAACTTGAGAGGAGTCTACGCCGGGTCGAATTTCCACCTTGGGAACAGCACAGCAATAAGAGCCAGTGTCCCACGCTTGACGAGAAGCATATCGCCTCTATTCGCAGCGCGCGAAACTGGCGTGCAAGATTTTCCTTGTAGTGATTTTCCTTCGGGACTTTAAGCGGTGACCAGAACATTTTATTTTTGATTAGTATGAAGTAAAGACCAACGTATGCCTCTCGCTTTGCACTTTACGAATTCAGATAATATTTTTTTAGAGTTAAAGCAGTCTAAATAAAACCCGTTTTTAGCCAATTTGAGAGGCCCGAAAATCATGTTTTTAACAAGCGTGCTGAACTTTTGAAAACATAGAAGCTTAGTTTCAAGTGTGTGTTCTTTCCGTAGATAAACATAATATGTACAAGTTAAGCGGTTTCGCTTGAAAAAAACAATACGCGTGACACGCTGCAATGCCGTCCGTGCGCCAATCGAGGACTAATCTTAAGAAGGCGTGGTACATCATTCAACACTATTTGCGAAAATTAAACAATGGCAATCCTAGACAATAGTTTTAGCCAACAATTTAAACAAAATATTTTCCGGTGTTACGAACTTCTGAGGCACAATCTCTGACGCCGGAACCTCGTGCATTTAACTGCGGCGCAAGAGATCACGTGTAACGAATTAGTAATTCTGGATAAATATTTGCTCATAAAGTTGGCAAATACCGTTATCTAGGATTGTCATGGAGTATTTTATCCATATTGGCTTCGAAAAAAGCGTAGAAATCAATTGATGTTTTCAGCGTTTATTTATCTACCACGCACTCTTAGGGGCTTATGTACCTGACGTATGAACGGCGCTGTAGAGTGCCGCGCCTACTGTTACGCGAAACAGTTAACTTATTCACAATGTGAATATCTACGGTTAAAACTAGGCTTCTAACATTTAAAAAAATGTAACATGCTAATCAGAAACATGTTTATGGGGCTTCTCAAAATAACTAAAAAACGGCTCGGAGTACACGGGGCCAAATTTTTCACATTGTAACGAATACCGTATAGTCTAGTCTGCTGGAACGCACTACGTCTCCCCCCCCCCCCCTGTTATCCTGGTGGACCCGCCAAACAAGATGACAGGTCGGGGGATCACCTTGTGCTGCGAGGAGGGACAGTAAACAAATTTATTTTTCATGAACTAGAAGTTGTAGATGTGCGCATAAGATATTGAACAAGCTAGTGTAAAGTTATTTTCCCGAAACCCTAGTGATGACCGTTGATTGTCCTGACAGGCATACTTCGACATCCCCGCGGTGATGCCTCACCTAGACGCTGTGGTGCTACGTGCCTTCGACTACAACACCCCAGAGAGGAACAGTTCTGCTGCCGGCCCTGCTGCGCCCCTCAACACGACCGAGGAGAGGATTGTGCCAGCATCTGTGGCCAGTACCGTCCAACTGTGGCTAGACAGCGGCGCTCCAGGTATGCTTGCTTGCGACTACAGGCCACGGAGATCTGTTTATACTTGTGTCTAGGTACTTACACGATGAAGCCAGCTTCGGACGTTTCCGTAACATCGATTCGGGTATGTCCGGTATCGCGACCTCTCCTTGCCCCCAATCAAGCATCCACTGTCCGGTACTCGCCACACCTCCTCTATACTACCGTCACATGTTCTTTCTGAAAGCAACACTGTAGATATATAAAATATGAAACTTACTTGCAATAGTTGCCTCCTTATTGTTGCATTAATTTGTTTAGTGTAGTGTTACATTTATAAAGAAGAGTGTCAACAAAATTACATTTTCGATTTGATTCGTGCTGTGTTAAACT
>PNEQ01002420.1:0-20084 GCA_003012365.1 Medauroidea extradentata
CCAAATGCAGCAAAATTAATCATTTTCTTAAAATTTAAAAAATTCATAACTCAGAAACTAACAGTCCAAAAAAATTGTAACTCGGCCAATTTCATCTTTGCGATAGGTCCTACATATTTACAAAATATTGTCAAAATCTAAAACCTTGATTTTAATTTTAATTTTTTAATTGGTTGATTTGACATGGAATGTCCCTATAGTTTCTTGTGGAAAAAATTTTGGATACTAGAAATTAATAGTTTTTAAAAATTTTGATAACATTCACATAAAGAGTAGGTTCACGCAGGTGTAAATGAGCTTTGTTTCATAAACTGTGGTGAAATACTACATCAGACTGTAAAATATCTTATAAATTTTCATTGTTTGCCTAGTTTTGGGTCTGAATGATGGGTTGCATCTCGCCAGAAAGCTTCATATGACAAGGCCTGTGAGAACATATCACATCAAGGGGTTGTTAGGTGAAGCCACAGACACCTATTTCTCTGATGGCCAAGTTGTGGAGAAGGCAACTTACCACCATGTAAAGAGAAGTGTCATCGAAAAGATATTGGCATCAATGCAAGCAGCTCATCAAAAGCAAATGTTTGAGTAAGTTGCCAACCATTGTAGCTAATACTGAGAAGAGTGTGTATCATGTATTTGTTACTTACAGTGTACACATAAAATGACTGCATGCAAGGCACTGTATTGAATATATAGGATGTTCACGCTTAACGTTTAAAACTCTCCGTACTGATGTAGAGGACCTTCAGACAAGTAATATGATGAAAGACACTTGGGGGGGTACTCAGATGGGAAATGCCTTAAAATTGATAACGAATATGTAATATGACGTCACACCTGTGTCGTGTCACAGTCATTATTTAGCAACTCCAAATATGCCACAGATAAAATCTCCACGGTTCGCCTCATCTGCATGCTGTCAGCATGGCTCAGTGTGTGTTTTTATGTCAGCCTTCCAGGGTTCGAGTCTTGGTCCCTTCAAAAGTTTCATTTGTTATTGTGGTGGAATGTGATTTTATTTATGGTATGTTTGTTTTCCTTAGTCTTTATTTACAAAGCCCTGCATTGTGGTCTAATTGATTTATATATGCAAAGAAATGAAGCTGTTGCGTTACAAATCAAGATATGGCTTTTGTTCGTGTAACGTTTCTTTAGTGACATCCTCTTAATTTAATTGTACAAAAATGTTAAAGGTTTTAGAAAGAGACAACAAGATGAAGTGTAAGCATCAGTAACGTTTGTAAATGATTAACCTGAAAATTCACAACACTTTCAAAGCCAAGATTAGGCTGCATCTGAACAACTCCACTTAAACAACCCTAACATAAAACAAAATGTTTCCAAACTGAAAAGTAAATGACTTTCTCGCTATTGTTTATAATTGCTCAAATGTAGCGCCGTTAGCAGCAATGCAGGCGTTACAACGCTGAACCATTGATTCAATTTCATGTATGCGTGCAAAAATGGCTGGATTTTCGTGGATTTCCGATGCATAGGCGGCAATGCAGGCAACAAAATCTTCTTCGTCTTGTACAGGTGTTTTGTACGCTAATTCCTTCATAACGCTCCAGAAGAAAAAATCCAAGGGATTGAGATCAGGTGACCTCGCAGGCCAGGGAATTGGACCAAAACGCCCAATCCACTGTCCAGGATACATACAGTTCAGGTGGTTTCGTACCAGTATTGCACTATGTGCCAGCATCCCGTCGTGTTGTAGCCACATGGTTGCTCGCGAGAGAAACTTCTCAAGCAGCTCCGGTAAGACGCCTCGTAAAAACACGAGGTAGTTATAGGACCCGTTAGTCTCTCTGGTAAAATGTAAGGACCCATGAAACAATCTTCTAAAATACCTGCCCAGACATTAACTTTTTCTTGTTGACTACGTTCGTACGTACTATGCGGATTGTTCACAGCCCAATGGATATTATTTTTGGAATTGAAACTTCCATTTTCATTGAAGTTGGCTTCATGAGTAAACATTACCAGTGAGGGAAACTCAGGATTTTGAAGAGATTCTTCGTAAATTCACTTGCAGAATTGGACTCAAAGGGGGCAGTTCCCTGGTTAAGCTTCTGAACTGTTGTTTTGTAATACATCTTGTATTCATTGCCCTTCAATACCGACTAGACAGCCATTTTCGAAATACCTAATTGTCCAGCGATGCAATGGGTGCTGGTGCAAGGGTCATCATCAACCCGCTGTAACACAGCCTCCTGGACCCCGTTGTGGAGAGGTTGGTTAGCTCCACGTTCTCGATGAGCCTAAGGAAATGTTATTTCATTTAGCCTTTGTGTCCGACCTAACGGCACGTTTGGATACAAAATATTGTTAGGTGTTTACTTACTTGCACAGAGCCGGTTTCATGTAGTCGACGATCGACAGTCGAAAAATAAACATGGCTCGGTAAAACATGCTGCGGAAATCTTTCTGAATACTGATACCCAGCTGCAAGCGCATTTGAATTGGCAGCACCAAACCACAACTGCATATCTGCCAGTTCATTGAAAGTAAACCTGTCAATTTTTGTGGTAGCACTATGACAAACAAAGCCTTGTTGTACAGTCGATTCACAGCTGCACTACTAACTGCACTGCTGATAACATCAAACAAAGATACAAACACACACAGACTCACACAAAACTGTATTCAACTGCCACCACTCCTCTTACCTTGTTCGTGTGAGTCAAGACCACCACACCATCTTCCAAAGAATGAGTAGAAATAGGACATACAAAATGGTAATAACAAGAGTGGATGGGACCAAGACTCGAACCCCGGAAGGATGACTTCAAAATATGCACTGAGCCATGCCGACAGCATGCCGATGAGGCAAACCGTTGAGACTGTACCTGCGCTGTATTTGGAGCTGCTAAAGGACGACTACGGCGCGACGCATGTGTGACGCCATATTACATCTTCGTTACCAATTTTAAGGCATTTCCTGTCCGAGTACCCCCCAAGTGTCCTGTATTATATTATTTTTCCGAAGGTCCTCTACGTCGCAATGGAGAGTTTTAAACATTCAGCGCAGACGCTGTGTAGGTAATTCATGGTAAAGTGAGCACCTTTTTATTAATTCAAAAAGAAAAATGGTTATCTTCTGTAAGGGTAGTCCATTGAACCTGGCAGCTGAGAGAATAATTTGGTTCATGAACCAACCCTTAAAATTAACACTACTATTCAGTAATGTTTCTGTAATAAACATGTAGAAAGCAATTTTGAATCAATACAAAAATCAAAGAAATCATAAAAGTAAGTTAATGTTATAAAAATATTAGAAACTGATATAACTGATAGACTTATGGGCAACATGTATTTCGTTTATTCACTCAAAATCAACCTGTCTCAATTTTCCTTGGTACTAGATTTCTGGTCAGTATATTCCCATCATGCAGTGAAAGACAGTTAAATATGTATGTACTGTACAATGTTCAGACCATCACAACTGGACTTGCATGTGTCATATAGAGTTGTTATAGATTGTGGTGAAGTGAGCACTATTGAAGACCTGATTGTGTTTTTGCTATCAGCAAACTGTCTTTCCAACATTAGTTAATATGTATAAATGTAGTTGTAACTAACCAACAGACCCTGTACAGATTTTTAAATACCTAAACATTAACATCTGATGCAATAATATAATTTTTCATTATTATTTACAAGGTAGTCTTCAAAAGTACTTGCTTTACTATGAACAGCCTATAATGTGTAACATCTATTACCATCTTGGATTGATTACATTTTCTAAAACATTTGTTCTAAATTTTTTTCGTGCATTTAGCCACAATATAAATGGCTTGGTTGGCAGTCATGTAGGATTGCAGAAGGACGTTATTAAAAATCCTTTTTCTGAAGTACACGAGAGGATTTTATGTGATATATTCAAACTGTCAGCTAAATTATATTCACTGCCCTGTTGTAGCCCAATGTAGTTATAAAATAAAAATAATCCATGATGACGACAGATGGTACGCTGGAGGTTATAAGTCAGCTGTTTGTACTTTGAGGTCTGCTTATATTTTTTTGTAATTTACAGTAGTGTGGAGTTTTTACATAATTCGTTAGTCAAATATTTTGAGGTTGCTTTAGCAAATGTTTTCGCTGGTTTGCCATTATGGTGAAGTAACTAATCCTTGTGTGTTCTCTTGTGAACAGACAGTGTGGGGTGGATATGCAAAGCCAGGCAGCATATGATCTAGCTGTACAAGGTCCCATTCGACCCAGCTCTGGAGAATTGCCTGTTGTGTACGGCATCAAGTGTGTACACTTTAGTCCTCCACATTTTACTCTTGGTGAGTATGGTGCCAGCACTCTGGCCCATGACCACATTTATGGCTTCAAGCATAGTTACATAGACCATTCTGATGACTTATTTCTTGTCATGCTGTGACGTGATACAGAGGATTAGATTAACTGTTATGAGGTACATTACCAAAATAATGCTACTTAACGCAATGTAACGGTGAGTAGATGGTTTTAAAAATGTAATTCTCACATACTGTATTTAGGCATATGTAATGTTATATGCTGCAGTATGTTGAAATCTTGAATTGACTCTCATCCATGTGTACACATTGTGTAGTTGATGTGTGAAACGTAACTTCATAAGATTGCATGTATGTGTCTAATTCTGTTGCATAGGTTTTCTTAAAGTTAGACAACGTTAGATAAGGTGCATCAGTCCTCTGATTAGCACAGTGCTGGTCTGTAGAGTCCAACATTAGTCTCTAGTTTTAGAACATTTTTGTTGGTTTGTTTCCTTGATCATATTTTCAGTGTACTGTGTTTGTTCTTCAGATTGGCTGGAGATATTTTGGTTTGGAAAATGCAGCAGTATAAAAATTGTTACTGGATAGTGGAAACACGCTTGTAGAGAAGATTAATCACTTGGTAAATGTGTTTATTGCTGTAGAAATGCAGTGCATCAACGAGTATGAGATGTACCTGAAGACAGTTGTGCACGAGTTGGGTCTGCAGTTGCACACTGTTGCCACCTGCACCGCAGTCCAGTGTATTCGCTATGGACACTTGACGTTGGAACAGGCATTACTTCGCAGACACTGGCACCTACAGCATATCCTGACCAACATGCAGCAGTGCAGAGAGATTCTGATACAGCACAGTGCCATCAAACAAGACTCTGCCACCCTCGTCTCACCAGACACGACTGCACTACTTGAGGCACACGTGTAGCAAGTATTTCTCCATTTTACTTTGTGGTTGTTAGTGCTCACTATATCCTGTTTTCTCACAATTTAAGACTTATTTATTTAAAGTTTTTATAGTATCCACCTTACTATTTCGTGATATGTGAATAGTGTAACCTTTTAAGATTGTTTTCGTGTCAAAACTCTTTACATTTCAGTATTGTTATGACATGGTTAGAGGGTGTCTACTTCACTTGATAAATGTGTGCCACCATTCACATTCTAAAAAATTTGCTTGGCCAACTAAATCTTGCAACCATGCAACGGTGCAAAAAAGTCACTTCAGTCTATTTTTTATATGCTCATCTGCAGATTCTTATGAATTTATATTAAAATGTTACTACTGAAAAGAGCAGCTTAGCAGACTTTTATTGCCTTTCTCTTTATTTATGTACAGTAGAATCCCATCATAGCGAACACGGAAATAGCGAAAACATGGTTATAGCAAAGTCTTTTTGAGGAACCGTCAAAAAATAGCAAAAAAAATTCCATGATAAATGTGAATTTTTATGACTAGAAATGCATATGGTGAGTCGTGTGAAGCAGGCTTGCAGCGCGATTCGTGACCATGTGAAGCAGGCTTGCGGCGATGTACGTGACCTTGTGAAGTGAGTAGGTATTTGTTAGCCGGATGCAAAACTCTTGCCGCCACCACTCCCCCCTCCGAGCAATCCCGCTGGTACTGTCATGTGAGTCATGCTTCTGCCTGGACACATTGCTTCCCTCTTGAAACAAACGTGCGTTGTTCTAATAATAGAATTGCGCCCTTTATTTCCCCCACCCCTTTTCAACCCAGGTGACTGTTGGCTACGTTTCCGTACTTAATCATTGTGCTTTCAACCGTGTTTAGTTTTACATACAGCTTGCGTTTCTCATTTTAATTATTGATTATGTTTTTGGATTACGATTTTGATGTACATACAGTTGAGCCCCACAACTACGACAGTGTTCTCCATACCCGCCAAAAAAAAATTAAATAATTTTCAGGAATAAAATGGAAAAAGTTAACATCGCGAGCAGGAAAGATTATTTAAAATACTGTATGTTCATTAGAATTCAGCTACAATTACAGGCCCAGAATTTTCACAAATGCGAAGGAATGGCTATAAAATGGGAAAGTCTCCTAGAAGATGATAAATTTTCCGGGAGAGCGCATAGATCCTCGGTGACATAGCCGCTCCCAAAAAGCTTCCCCTCATCTCAGATGACGACACTGCGCATTCTGACTGAATAACGGCGGACATATGCTGTTCCTTCACTAAGAATAATTGCAGCCGGCTGTGCTATACCTGTCTCACACCACGCATACAGAAGAAATGCCACTGGGAGATACTATAGCGCTGTCTCTTTCCTTCACAAAAGCACCCACACAACTACTCGTGCTTATCTCTGCTTAGCTTGCTACAGCTCATACTTTACTTCAGCTTTTTGAGATAAGCAGCAAGGACGGCAGATGAGAGGACGCATCCTGTGTCAATGCATTTGCTGTTCTGATTTACCTTCATGCTCACACAGTCGGCCGTACGTGATTTTATCTTTTAGTTTAATGGCAATTTCAACGTTTACTGTACACTAATTATAAATTATAGTTTTCACACACTAAACGTCCCATAAACTTGAGCGAGAAGCAATAATTCCTTGCGGGCTGACCATTGCTTTGTTTAAGTATTGTACACACCGTCAGGAATAGCATGAGAACAAGAATTAAGTCACTTTTTTTTGTCTTGGAACGAGTCTGTTTTGACAGCTGAATAACGGGTGGTGGACAGTGTGTGAAAACGAGTATGTCTAGCCTCAACATTGCTTTTCAACAAACTATTTAGATTTGGTAGCGCTCACGTAGGTCAGACAAGTTTTCTGTCGGCACATTGCCGGAATAAAATCACAAACTTGTGACCTTACTCAAAGTCATTGCATACACGTGCACACACTTCTGTTACTACTAATTAGCTTCTAACTTAACTTCGTGCTTCCGCTAAACACGTTCAGTTCTAGTGCGAAAATAAAGCAACTGTTGGCGTTGCTTATATTTGCTGGCAAATAACACTACCATTACCTGCCCAACGGACAAATGAACAATTACTTCACCCGTCCGAGCTTACTTTTATGTGTCTCAAACAAGCACAAAAATTATTCGACGCGTGCCATGATGTGAAAGGGCAAACAGAATTATCATCAGAGCAAGCATGCTAAAATAAATAAATAAATAAATAAATAAATAAATTGCTACACTCATCAAAATGATTACATTGGTCTGCAGCGGCCGACAGTGTAAACATGTTGACTGTCGACACATGCACTCTTGCCGCTTGCCCGCATAGGCGAGACACTGTTGCAGTCCTGCGATTGATAGCCATACTTACATGACGCGGCAGAGATTTTGGCCTGTAGAATGTTGGATCATAAAGTATCTGATAGTGCAGGTTTTAAGCTAGCTTGAATATTCGTAATTTCTTTAAAATTAACTGTGACTAAACATAACATTCAGTTTGGGTACGTTAAAATTTGTGACAGAAACGAGGAAATGGTAAATATTTGACAGTTTACACAAACAAATCCCACTGATTTTCAAATTAGGAATTTTTATTTACATCAGTTAATAAATACACGATGCTTAGTATCTATATGGCACATGTATAAAATGCAAAGCGGGAATAAATGAATACTAGGGATGGGTCGGGTCAGTTCGCCGGTTCTACGCCCCCGACCCAGAACCATTTTCAGGTACTCAGAATATTGGTTCTTTGAAGTTAACGGGTTAAGGTTAATTTTCATTAATCTTCAAAAATTAAAGCACTAGCACTCTGCATAATTATTGTTGTTAAGACATGTTTTAGCACACAATGATTTTATTTACAGTTTTTACGCAGATATAACACCCACCCGTGTATAACACCCTCCCCAAGTTTGACTTTCGTAAATTAAAAATATAAAATATTTGTGTATAACAGCCCCAGAAAAAAAGAACTCCTTTCTAGCCATTAATGTCGACCATTGAACATCGAAAAAAATAACAAAGTCTTCCAAGTTAACATTTTAAAGTACATAATATTTTACGGCCGTTGCATACGAGCGTATTGCAGAGTGGAATATCTGCCGCGAAGATATTCTTTGGTTGGAACTCTGATGACGTCAACGTGTTGTTTGTATGGCAGAAAGCTGCGAAACATGTGGCCGTAATAAAAAAGTGATGAAAATACGGAATAGTTTCACCACAGCATTTGAATTACAAGAAGTGTGATATGCAGAAGAGAACTCTTTCAAGAAAGTTTATTGTCAGTACACAATGGAAATGCGTGGCGAGAGGAAGTTGTGATTTTATCAACACAAATGTAATTATGAGGCAGTATAACTCATTGTTTTCCAATTTTTCTGTTGACTTCGGTTCTGTGAGTGCTCACTATCCAATTCCAATGGAGAATCTGAATAAATAAATAGGCCTATTGCCTAAATAAAAAACGACTGAAAAGGAACATGGCGGCAGCCATATTTGTTTACGACGAGAGTACCGGTTATGTTTGGGTTATGTACTGAATTTTGTTATTTAAAAAATTTATTTTAAAGGGATCGTTCAACGCGTTATTCGTAAGTGTTCATTCTCTAGAGTTATTGTAGTAGGCTATAACAACTTCTTTTAGGTACAAAAATTTTTTATTCAAATTGTCTTGTGTATAACAGCCTCATTTATTGACGTTGGTTTTTAGTAAAAAAATGGGGGTGTTATACACGCGTAAATACTGTAATGGTGTTTCATATTATAAACAGTATGTATTATATTTCTAAACAATAGGTAAATAAAACATTCTGCATATCCAAACAGGCAGACGTTACCATACGTACATACCTTAGGCGTCACTCAATGTGCTTGAGAAAATGGATACATTCACAGCCCTAACTACATACTATATTATATGTAGTGCCAGGATCACCTTGTTATGTATGTAAATGTAGCACAATACAAATTTTCAGAATATTCCATCTTAATTATACTATTTATTTACATTTCTTTGACATGCCGCGGCTGCACTGCCATGTCTGTGTTGCAGAGTTTGTTTCGTTGCAGTTAATGTTGTCTGTGTAGGAACATTTTTTTCTTGATATGGGCAAGAAGTTTGCTAATGTGAACATTGTGGAGCCAGAATTTCTAGACGTGTGTCAAAAGTCAACATCAAATTTAATTAAACATCTTCACTGTCAACAATGTGACAAATTCAATGGAAAACAGGGAGTGGGGGTAAAAATGGACTAGCAGACACTTAGGCCCGTAATTATAAACGTCTTTCGAAGTACAACCAATCTCTCTCCACCCTAATTTGGAGTTTTGCAAATTATAGACCTTTTTCAGAGAGTGGCGGATAGCCGGCGAACAACCATTCGCCACCAAGTTTCCACTTTTTGGGAGATAGCAGGTGAATGACGGCCAGACCTCATTCTGCAAATCACCAGCTGTTCTTTAGAGACCAGTTATGAAAAATGGCGAGGAATTTTAACGAATTAATGCGGCACAACTATTATGAATAAATAGATGACCAAAGACATGTGCGACTACCCAAAATATATATTAGGGACATGGAAGATCCCTTTTCAACTGCAGTTCATCTCTGTGCGATACATCGCAAGCATTACATTCTGCAGTGATTTTCTTCCACATTTCCTTTTGTTGTAGTTGGACACAGAATCAGTTTTCTTATTTGTAGTTATGTTTTTGTATTTTTTATCAGGTCCAAAAAAAATTGTTTTTTCTTTCAGAGTGTATCGCACTGTCAAAATTTTACCTTCCATAGACAAACTTTTCTGCGGCTTCCTTCAATCACTTCGAATATCTCACGTGTGTCCCACTACAAAGACAACAAAACTGTTTACAGACAAGGAAAACAAAATCGAAACGATTTTATTTTTAAAGTTAGGTGTGTTCATAACAGTGGTTTTTGAGCACTTGAGTCTATGTTCGCTGCTAAAAATGAGGCTGTGTTGCCAAATTTTATGGAGGAGAACCATCCAGCTCCCTTTCAGCCGGCGATCTCCTGGCGATCCATCTGCAAACAACTACATATAGTGTAGGAAGGGTGGAAGACCGCTATTGAACTGCTGCGCGAATGAAGGTCAGGGGCTTGCCAGCAAGCCTTCGGAGGACATTTATAACTACGGCCCTTAGTAAATTGTTTAAGTCTCATGGTGACAAACTCTTCTGAGGCAGGTGAGTATCGGGTGTTTGACTTACCTAGGCCTCTATTTTTAAGTTGTAAAATTGTTTGATGTTGATCTTAATTATGTTAATTTCCTATGTATTTGGAATAGAACTTAGTGTGTGTGCTACTATCAGAAAAAACCATTTTATATTATAAACTACCAACGAGACTGTAAAATTTTCTTATTTTTATGTTATTAAAGCTTGAGTATGATACTGGAAGCTTGATACTGGAACCGGAACAAAAAAAAATTATAGAACCGACCCATCTCTACTTAATCCAGTTAATCTTATCAGTTATTCAGTTATCTATATTTTAAATTATTTCTATTATACCTGACACAAATTACAGAATGCAAGTACTTTTTAAATTGATGCATGTTGGCGTGATATTGGAATGTATTCAAATATCTTCCCAATTATAACATCAAAAAGATTTCAGCTATCTATTAGTGAAGTGAATTACAATGAAGGAATAACTATGGGATTGGAAAATTCTGTACAACTCTCCATCAAAGCTAAACTTCACACATCAATTTAACAGTTTTGTTTGGCCCTGTTAATAAATTGGTTAATATTTTTAAGGCAACTGCACATGCACTTCACAAAACATGCAGTGGTATACATTGCTTGTACAAAACCAAGAGATAAGACTCGCAAGGCTCGAGACCATCCATTTCTTGTGAAGCACTACAGACTGTGCCAATGGAATTGGTAGCATTCACTGCATTCCTCCAGCAGTACCATCATTGTCTCAGTTGTGGTCATTCTCACGCCATGATGGGTAGTCCTCCCGTGTTGCTGCCTGGTATTCCTCCACCAACTCTTGAACAACCTCCCGTGAGTTATCTAACTCTTCCAGGTTCTCACGGAACATGTTCTCTTTCCGGAATTGTTCCAGAAAAGCTTCCCTTTTGCGCAGTTTGTCATACTGTTGAAGTGCACGATCGAACAGCTATAATCATGGACACAAGAATGTTATAATATTCTGACTCCAAACAATTCTCATTACAGAAGTGTTTGGCAGAAATTTGCATGCACAAAACACATATTTGAACAAAGAGAAAGGCAGGAGAAATTTGCTAGGTAAACATATACAGAAACACAGATTGACACTACTTTTTCTTCAGTTGCAACATTTCCAGTTGTGCTAGCTGATTTGTCTTAAAGTAGGTCATGGCAAAAATGTGTGGAGGTAATTATGTTTTCAAGATTCTGTAATTTATTTACTAATTGGCCATTTTCTAGCACTTGTTCTGCATTATTAATAAGGAAAGGCAAGGCCATTGTAGGAAGTTTTCCTGTAACATTTATGGCTTCTTTGGTATAAGATCTGTAGATATTCCTGTTTTTTTAGTGTGTGTGATCAGGCCAATATATTCCGCATTGCACTGGGTTCACTGTAGCTGAAAAAATGGGGGGAGGGGGTATATTCCATAACTTTTCCAATCTCTCATATAATCTTTATAGAAAGAAACTTAACTTTACTGTAAGAATTAGTATTCTGTAATTTAAAATAGTGCAGTAACTGTCCTTCAAAAGTCTAGGGTTGTAGGGTATTGTTACTAGTGAAAGAGCATGAAAATGGCAGGCATTTTTCAACAATTCTAGCAGGGGCACACACTGGATTCTTTTAATTGTAAATTTTTAAAGGAAACAAAGTTTAGTACTTAAAAATATGCTGTGAAAATTGAGAAAATAATTTAATCAGATGTATGAAAGGTTTCAGAATGCACAAGATGTTCATGTTTCTGGGCAAACATTTCTTGCATGTTAAGGGCACAGATACTCAATTTTTTAAAACATTAACAGGATATCATAAAATAAAATCACTCTATAAATTTGTTATGGATAGTTTTAAATACGTACTCTAACTTTCACAAGACAGAAATCGGCAAAATAGTAGCTAGGTAGTTAATTAACAAAATTTCCTTTTAATTGATAAATTAGCTAAAATAGTCATACAGTTTGTCTAAAAAATTACATTACATTGTACAACCAATTTGTTACAGAGCAATTTTGTGGTATCGGCTGTAGTTTGGGTTTTAAAAACTAATTCTCTCGAAAGCCGAGAAACTCAGGGCTCATGCCCTTGAGGGTACAGCCGTGTGCACCTGTATAGTCCTCTCCTACACCAAACTACTCCTGAGTTAATTTTAAAAGTTTGTCATTTACAGAAATATGTAATGTTTATGAAAACTGATCTGTTCACCTGCTAAACATCTTTTAACACATTTATTCACAGGCAATACAAATTGTATTACAATTTTAAATATAATGATAAGCCATTTTGAAAAAAAAAAAAACTGATATTTCAGATATTGACAACCATCTTTTCAACAACTTACACATCTTGCACTGATCCACATGCTTAAATATGCTATGGAAAAAAAATTATAATATACAAAAATGGGAATCAGTTCTTCTGTATAAATTCTTTTAAATTCATATATTTGTAGTGATGTAGTGGAATAACATTCACTTTGAAGTGTAGGAATGTTAATACTGGTACCAAAATTACTGCCAACATGTTGGCAATATTGATCACAATCTGTACTATTGATCAATATATTGCCTCGTTTATAGTCAAGTTCTTTTAATTTTAATTTATTTTTACCTGTCAACCTCAAGGATTCAGAAATAGTACAATATAGCGTAAACAAGTCCCTGCATTTCACATGTGTAAGTGTAACTGCCGTGAAACTATCACTAGTCGTTTTATGATCACATAGTCTACATACCGTATTTCATCGCACAATCGTCGCCATCGCGTAGTTGTCGCATCTAATTTTTGAGATGACAGAAACGGTAAAAATACTTTCAATCACATAATCGCCGCACCGCAACGTTCTGTTTGCGATCCTGCATCAGAGATCTTAACTACGCTCAAGTACGAAGTACGACACTATTCGAACAAAATGGTTGCTGCAAGTTAGTACCAAAATATTCAGCTGGAATGAAAGTAGAACATAGCGTTACTAGTTCAAATATTCAGCTGGAATGAAAGTGGAACATAGCATTACTAGTTCAACAATCCACCATCTTGTGTGTTTGTCTTGTGCATAGACTTTCCAAACTGAACGTAGTATCGTATTTACTCGTGTATAATGCACACTTTTATTCCAAAACAACTGATAAAAATTCAGGGGTGCGCACTATAGACGGAAAATAGAAGAAATAACCCGCTATGAGAAAAAAAAAAAGGGGGTGGGGAGAGAAGACCAAGTTGTAAACTGGCGGGTGTCAAGCGTGGGAGGCAGAGAGAAAGAATGTTTCTCACTGCCTGGTTCCATCATTATTACACTTCCTTTTGTTTTTCTCTACCCCCTCCACATCTTTTTTCTGCTGTAACTGTTGCTGCTAAAAACTACAGTGGCAGGAAAGTTTGTGGGTGGGTGGAAGCAATATAAGTTAATTTGACTTCTCGTGATAGCGATCTTTCGAAGCAAAGGAGTAAAAAAGGACGACACCGTTTTTTTCCGGGAGAGGGAAAGCAAGGCAAGACAGGGTGGTGGTTGGGACCCTACAGTCATCTGCTTGTAGCCACCCCCACCACATTGTCCTGAGCCTTTCTTTCTTCTCAGCGCATCAGACAGTAAATAAAAAAAGGCAAGCTTGCTCTGCTGTCATGGCACATTATCTCTTTTTGGGGTGGCCCGGGGGGAGGGGGCATGCTGGAAGCAGCGGACAGGACAGAGCACAGTGAGAGTAGGAAAGGGGGAGTGTGTCCAGGCACATGTGAACTGGCTGCTAGCGACCTTGGCAGGCTATGTATAGACAGCTGCGGACATGACAAGCCACCCCCCTACCCTCGTTCACCCTCATCCTCTCTGGCTGTCACTGTGAGTCATCTTTCCTCTCTTTTCTCTTTGTTAGCCACTTTTCCTTCCCTCCTCCTCCACCCTAGTGAATCCATCCTAGCCTCCCTTGCGCTGCTTCACGATTTTTTATTCCCATGACTTTTTATGTTCTAGCAAAGCACAAAAAAATGTTTTTCACTGGAACTTGTTGCAAAAATCGTAGTGCGCATTATACACGAGGGCACACTATACACAAGTATCAGAGTTCATCCGTACATAGTTCTGCCAAAAATATTGAGTTACTTTAATATAAATAGGTTTATTGACGAAAAATGTTGGTTTAAAAAAATATTTTCTACCACGGGAATTTTCCTTGAATAATAGACGCACCTTCAATTTTTTGCATCCAATTTGGCAAAAAATATGTGCATCCAATTTGGCAAAAAAATATGTGACGTCTATGCTGTGAAATAACAGTATTCAACGTTGTCTTGTATTCAAAATATATTTAGAACGTACTAAATAATTAGCCTAGTAATGTATAATTAGCTGAAGTTATTCCATGTGGTTTATGTGTTCTGTTCATGGCTAATATTACAAGTTATGTTTACCTTCCTGACGTTCACCCTGCTGATGTGTAGTGTTGATAATGCGCCCCAACCCCCAAAATTCTTATTTTGTCGTGTTTTCACTTCGCTTGCAGTCTCTCTTTCTCTCGCACACACTGTCTCTTTCTCTACCCCTTACAAACTGCCAAAATAAGACCAAGACGTGGTTTATTTTCATTTTCAGTGATTGGGTGTGGGTACAGACAGGGTACAAAAAATCCTGTTGTGAGCACTGTAATAGAGATTATCTTTATCTGTGCTAGTATTAGGCATCTGCGAATAGTAGTTTTACATTTCTAATCAAATATTGAATAGAATATAATATTCACGAATGTTGAATTTTTTTTTTTATTGAATAATAATATAAAACAAAATAAAAATTAAATTGAAATAAATATTACTGCCAACAAAATTCTTAAACTTGCTTATAATTATTAGCTTTAGGCTTTACAGCTATGTAATACAAAATATTAGCAAAGTTTATGTTATATGATGGAAGAATTGTCACGTGTATAACACATTTACTGGTGTTAAAAAGTACTAACAAGTATTTGAAACACAAAAATTAAAATTTGATTTAAAAATTCCATGGAGAAAAGTAAGTTCACATTAATATTTGAATGTGTTAAAGGCAACTGTACTACATATCTGGAACACAAAAATTAAAAGCTCATTTTAAATTGTCGTGGAGAAAAGTAAGTTAATCTACATGCTGTGGTAACAGGAGTTCTCTTCAACTGCTGACAATATTTCCTGCTGTTGAGAAGACCCTCTCACTCGCTATCTGTATGGCTGGCAGGCCAAGGTAGTTGTCTGCTATTTGAGCAATAGTTGAGTGATGATGGTGGTTGTTTTTCCACCACTCAAGTAGGTTGCAACGTCTTGGTAGGCATGGTGCGACAAGGTAACTTTCAATAGCTTTCATTTTCGATAAGGATTCATTTGTTTGGGTTTGTGAAGTAAGAGGTAGTTTGTCCAGTTCATCCCCAATGACCCAGTGCTTTTAATTTGTAGTACCTCTTTAGGAATCTTTGGCTGCTCCTCATCAACAATACCTGAAAGTGCCTAGTTCAGTAAGTTAATACTAGCATTTTGTTTCTTCTCATCTTCAAACAATGCGGCTTTATACCTTGAACAAGAATTGTGCACAGTCCATTTATATCATCCATTTTATATAACGTAAATCTGCTAGTAAGAGTTTTTACAAGATTTCGTGCAAATGTTACACCTGGTGTTTGATGATTTTGTTTTACATTATTTATTGTTGCTGCATTTAAACAATGAATCATTGGAATAATCATGGAAGCTGTAGGGTAGGTGTTACCATTTGAAGTGTATGAAGGAAAGATGGTTTCTGAGTGAAAAAGTACAGTAGAACCCCGATTTAACGAAATGCAGTGGGACCCGAAAATGTTTACTCTAAATCAATGTTTTGTTAAATCCGACTTCACTCCTCCCCCCCAAAAAAAGTTTCATCCTCGCACATGTTTCGTCGGAATTTAAGGTAATTTAAAAAAAGTATATAGGCTCAAAACAATAACAAAACACATTTACCATCAACAGGTAAGCCACAGTCGTGAAAGAAAAAAAAATAGGCGAACAAACTTAAAAAACTTTCAGTGCAACGCTCGGCAGCGTGCGCATTGTGTGTTAGGCCACCCTTGCGCGCTATCAACACGTAAGAAGTGATGACTAACACCGCTGAGCCGTCAATCTTTCCATCTCTCTCCCGCCCGCTCCACCAACAAAATTAAAAAAATTCCCATAGCAAATTGTAAAAAAAAATTTTTTTTTTAAATGAAAACTAAATTAAAAGTTTGCAAGACAATGGTAAAATAATAATTAAATACGCGCTGCGGCGGCCATTGTAGCTTGTATACAGTCGCGCTCGTGAAACAAACTCGTTTGTTTGCACGCTAAAAATACTTAGCAATCAAGCTTTTTTCAGCATCAGTGAAACAAATTATTTACGATTATGGTACTAAATTTGTTGTAAAAAGTCTGCATAAATAATATTATGTATTTTTTTAAAAACTCACTTGTTTTATCACGAGAGCAAGTGTAAAAACTCTCGCTGCACTACATGTAGCGGAGACGCGAAGCTCTGTCTGTGAATTGGTTCTTGTGCTGTCCACCGCAGTGCTGTGGAGACTGGGTACCTAGATGCTCGTTCACTCGCCAGCTGCCGGGATGAGGATCTAGGCGCATGCTTGTTATGCAACACAGTGGCACTCGCTCGGCCGCGTCTGCGTGTCTCAATATTGCTCCCGCGGCCAAAGTTTTCAACAAAATTTTAACCAATTTTTTTTCTCAACGGATGGTTTAAGCTTTTCTAAGGAGAAATAAGTATATACTGCGGTCAGTGCTAGTAGTTTTAAAGGACTGAAATGACAATTAATATTCCATTTTATCAAAAAGTTCGTTAAATCGGGACTCTACTGTAGTCCCTAATTGAAAAAAAAAATGAACACCATGAAACAAAAGCACATGTACATTTTAATTTAGGTGTGAAGCATGAATATGTAAAAAGAACAGTTATTTGGTAGCCGAAATATTAAGATGTGAATGAAGTAAACAAATAACTTCGCTAGCTTCTAATTGGCTAAATTTGTGTAGCGTGCCGACATACTATTTCCAAACCACAAAACTGTGTACAGTTGGTGTCAGAAAACAACAGCGCACTACACTAGACCCCCGATTTTACGAACCCTGGATTTAACGAAGGTAGCGATTCTACGAATACAATCTCAGGAACCGTCAAAAAATAACAAAATTATATGACAAAAAAAAATTGTAAGCAATTATGTTGACAATGAATAAAACATACTGTATCTAATTCACGGCATTAAAATATGAATTGTAAAGTTGCAATTATCACTTTGTAACTCACAATATTAAAAACAAAACAAAAATAGTGAAAATCCGTTAAAAAATGCGGCAGTGACAGTTTGAAAACCGCGCGGATGCGGCGGCGGCGGCGCCTGTGCCAAGCCAGCCGGCCTGTCTCTAACTACGACGTATTAGGATCTATATTGAGGTCGTACTATAGACGCAAAGTTCCAGCGCATGCCCATATGCTCATTTAACTATAGTACAGCCTCCTAGGCTGTTTCACGACGTCTTATATCTCTCTCGTCTCGCCCCGAATGAGTTTACTTTTTTACACGAACCCTATAAATAATAGCGTGATATTTTTCTTTATAGCGTTAACACCATACGTACTTAAAACAATTAACTTGGCGCATAATTTGCTTAAACAATGCGTTACTGCGTGTCGTAAAACGTGCGTTTCACAAGTGAGCACGATAATAGCGCTACCTATTATCCAAGCGAACAAACATTTGTCTCCGGGTATGTAGAACTTGGAAAATAAATAGACGCTCATGTATTACGTAATCCCGGAACGCCTAATTTATTTTTACTGCATATACTGACTGTGAAAGTGATTATTTTCATTAACTTATACATGTAATTCACGACGAATTTTAGGTAAGAATGTCACAAATGGCGTTTTTGAAACAACATCGGTATATGCTACGGTGCCGCTATCTATCAGCCATCTTGTGAACGTTCGTACAGTTGCGCTATCTGTCCGCTCTGCACGCTACTAGTATCTACGTTCTCGTACAATTCATCAACAACGTCGAGGGAATGTTTTTACGTTAAGTTATATAAAACTGCGCAATGAATAAATACATCCGCTTATTCCTTCTTTCTTTGGTGAATAATTTACAAGGTCATTTTACTTCATAATGCATTTCTCAGTGGCCTGAATAAACTTGGAGAAGATGCAGCTGATCTGGTAATAGCTGACCATGATTTTTTTGATGGATGGCCTTCAAGATGTGAGGACTACTCTCTGTTGCAAGACAAACTATCTCTTCCGAGACACAACTTTATAAAGCACATTTAATCAAGGTGGCTCACTTTGGAAGGAGTTGCATCGCGGTTGGTTGAACAGTGGGAAGCACTCACAAAATACTTTCTCAGTTATGTTCATGTTGAAGAAGAGGTTTTGGCACAAATTTCAAAGGTATGTTCTGAGATTAGTGTTTTAATATAATTTTATTTTTTTAATTGAACTTTCAGGCTGGCCACTTGACGTGAGAAATGTGAAACAATATCAAGTAGGCCTACCCAAAACTTTCTATTACATAGTTTAATTCACATAATATCCGAACTTAACTTTGGTTACATAATTTACACAAATTTCTAAGTGTTCAGTTTCACTGGAGTGGATATACCTAAACCAATTTTCGCCACTGGTGAATTTCGAACTGAATTTTCTGAAAATCTGGTTTTCTTAGTCAACTAAGTAAGAATAACCGTTACACTCTTTTAATCTATTATAATCAAGCATTCGTATGGTAGTTATTTTTAGTCACTTTTTGGTCACTCATTTTCCAGGAAGACACTTTTTTTCTCACTTTTTCTATGATTCTGATCACTTTTCTCAAGGAATTAAGGGGGATTATTCCCTAAATAAATAATGTTAAAATGAACTTGAAATTATGTATTTTGTAGTAGACATAAATTACAAGTATTGGAGAAATGTATTTTTTTTAGAAAAAAATTTTTAATATATGTTTTGACACTTTAAACGAACTTTGCATACTAATTTTGCAACCATTACAGCAAGAATCAGAATAAAAATTTTTACTAATTACTGCATTCACTTGCTAGAATAAAGTACGAGAAATTGCGTGTCACATTCGGTTTTTAAAAACAGTTGTTTTAAACAGTTTACTAATGCATTTTACATGCTAATGTAAATGCATTTTTTCATAAATTTTTGTTATGTAATTTCAGTAGCAAATTTAGACACTTTAACCAACGATTTGAAACAAAAATACTACACAGTATCATACTGTTGCATTTAAATTAATTTTATAAGCAATAATATTGCAGTTTGTTAAACTGGTTTACGAAATATAGATGCAAAATCAAATGTATGTAACGGTGTGTTAGGTTGGCTAATAGTTCCCTGTGAAGTGCTTCCATCTGGCGGGATAGACGCGAACTATTTGAACCGTACGCAAGCATGTTCCTCCCCCTCTGTCGGACAGGACCTGTGTCACATACAGTTGTTGGAAGGGGAGGGGGGCGCGAGACAGCCAGCATACCGTGGTAACGTGGGAAACAAAAATGCTTGCAGCCAGGCTGGCTTACAGTGTTGCCATATCTTTACAAGGACGCCTTCGCTTTGTTCAGGCGCACGGTAACTAAGCCCTTCCTACCTACCTTGATCCAAGCCAACAGGACTCACGACCCTGCCCAG
>PNEQ01002420.1:21084-42388 GCA_003012365.1 Medauroidea extradentata
GACAAAAATTCCTGTAACCACTGAGTTTAATCCTATAGTAACAAAAAATAGGAACGTTAAGTTAATTTGAAATACCATTTCTAAAAAATTATTTAACAAAATATTTCCACTATTTTTATAGCTTCCATTACTGATGTACTATTGTCATCCACTTAATGGAAGTTGTAACGTTTGCTTACTTCTGTTTACATGCTTAAGCTGTTTATTAATTTTAAGATCGTTTGGTACGTTTTCGTCCCTTCGTAATACCTTGACACCACTTGGACATTTTTGCTGAACACTTACACGATCTAGAAACGTCATATAATACACCAAATTCTGTAACACTGAATGTTACTTGGCTCTGTCCGCGCGCCAGCTCTGAGTCCCTGGCGGGTATGCGTTTTTCGTCCGTAAACATGTAAATACCTAATACGAGGCAGATATCATGCCGACACACATACTAACCGCAGTAACGTCGTAAGTTAGGACTTGTTTGCCACTGTGTTACGGTAGCGTACATGACGTTTACGAGGAACAATGCATACACGCCGGGGACAGAGCTGGTGCGTGCACAGTACGTGAACTGCCAAGTTTGGCAACAATGCTACAGCCTACGAAGAGAATAGTGTAGAAAGAGACCGATAACTGCCCAGAGGGAGGGGTGGGAGACGGAAAGAGTAACAAGGATAAAGATGTGGGGAGGGATGTGAGGAGTTAACTAACACCACGTGATCAAGTATGCGAGTGTGCTGCTCTCCTTCGTGAATCTGCGGAACTATTTCAGCTACGACGAGAAATGATTCTCAAAACACACAACAGATGTGTTAGTATCGGTAACCTGAGACAAGATGGCGGGGATTAATTTCCCTTAACTACTTTGAGGCCTGTTCTTTAGATAATCCTTTTCAGTCGTCACAAATGCTGTTAACGTTAATATACCGTATATACTTGTGTATAGTGCGCAACACGATTTTTGCAACAAGTTACAGGGAAAAAAATTTTTTTGTGCCTCGCTAGTATGTGAAAAAAAAAACACAGGAGGATGAGCCAAGCGAGTGGTGAAACAGCATGAGGGACGCTATAGTGGAAGGGTCAAGAAATGAGGGGGGGAAGAAAGGAACTGTAGCTGGCAACATATAAAAGAGAGAGGAAAGATTATATTCACACTGGTTAAAAGTGTGAAGGCAGAGAGGGTGGAGACGAGCCAGGAGGGGTGGGATGGTTTGTCACTCTTCCAAGGTCGCTTGCTGTCTGCCAGCCCTCGCCTCGCGCGTGTACCTTGCCTTGTTCTGCTGTGCCGGCCGCTTCCAGCATGTCCCCTCCCTCTTCCCCTAAGCCCTAAGGTAACATGCCGTGACAGCAGCAAGCTTGCCTTTTTTTATCTCTCCTAGTATGTTTGAGGGGATGGGGGAAGGAAAAAAAAAGAATGACGCTCTTTTTTTTTTCTTCCTTCCTTTCCCATGAAAAGATACTAGCTGGTCATGTTTCCCGGGTAGTTGATGGGGAAGGGAGAAAAAACTGAGAATAATGACATCTTTTTCTTTCTTTCTTCCCCATGGAAGGATAGCATGAGGGGAATGGGAGAAAAAAGAAAAGGAAGAGGAGTAATGATGGAGGAACCTGGCCGTGATAACGTTCTCTCTCTGCCTTCCACAGTTGACATCCGTCGGTTTACCACTATAAGTTCGACCTCTTACACTTCCCTTCCCCTCTGACAACACGATTGACCGCCTGTATTTTTTTTTTCTCTGCTTCCTACGCTTGACACCAGTCAATTTACGGCTTTAACTTCGCCGTCTCACCCCCCCTTCCCGTCGCCACCACTCAACCAACAACTGACCTTTCTTTCACGTATTTTTTTTTTCTATTTTCCGTATATAGTACGCACCCCTGAATTTTTATCAGTTGTTTTGGAATAAAAGTGCATGCTATACACGAGTAAATACGGTAAAATCACATTTGTATATTTAGAGGATGTGGTGGCAATTGCTAGACATACTAAAATTAATTAGATCTGCATCAATTTATGTACATTCATATAGTGCCAGTGTTTTGTTGAAATAAATTGTCAAATGCTGAAAGTTGTTATGCGGCAGGTACTTTTCAAGGACCCAGTGTACATTTATTTAAATACGCACTGAAGCAGTGAAATGTGCGTTTATCCTTTTATATCATATAATCAAATATTCATATTGGAAATTTCGAACATTCCCAGAACCGTAGTTAGTATACGCGTGAAAGTAAGCTGATAATTGCTAGAAGGGAAGGGTTACAGGTTGGATGTGTGATGGGAATGTTTTCGCTAAGGAGGTGAGGATATTGACAGTTTCCAGGTAAAGCATTGCAAGTTGTTTCCCACACTGAGGTTGGAGAAGGTATAATGCAGGTTGGGGGAAAGGTCATCTGCCAGCCATGAGACAAACACATAATTCTAGCTTCCCCCCCCCCCCCCATAAATATAGGGTTTGTTAAATCAGGTGTTCATTTTATGTAATGTGAATTAGATAAAAATATTGTACTCAAGAAAAAATTAAATTAATTAATCAATTCAAAATTGTAGGCTTCTCAAAACTCGAATGTAAAAATCTAAAATGGTTTATGCAGAAATTACCAAAATAGTAAAGCAAAAGGTTACACTAAGCAGAAAAGTAGTCCCACTGATACTTCTATTAAAGTTGGTAATAATAAATGTTATATACGCTTGTGTTTTATTTTTAAAAAATTGGATTCAAATAAATCTGGAATTATTAAATGTTTTTTAATTCATGTAAAGTAGCATACCTGAGGGGGGTGGAGGGGAGATTGTTTGAAACAGCCTCTGAAAAACTTTATAATAATGGTTACTTTTCTGTAAGGTGTTTTATTTAATTGGTGCAATTTAAAATTATAAAGTTTGCATCACTTGCCAATCACTACAACAGGAGTGGTGCGGAGAAAATGAGGATTTAGGTACCGTACCAGATAGTTTTGTTTCTAGTGCTTGGCTGGCAAGCAACAACAGCGCACAGGCATGCATTGACATTGCAAGCAAATGCTGCAGCCCGGTGTTACCATGAAATGTGTGGCGAGCTTCAGTTCAGCATTGCCAAGTAGCGCACAGCAGGTGGAAACTGATGATTTGCTGGCCATGTGTTACCACTACCACACATTTCCTTGGCTCTTGGGCACACAGAAGGCCATTGTAGCCTATGTTGCTGGTTTACGTGTCTCTTATTATGTTTTTATATTCAAACTAAATATTAATGTTTCTGGTTAAGGCAGGAATTACATAAAAAATATAATTTACTTTTTTCAAGATTTTGTACCTTCAAAACTACGACTCATGTGCGGGTCGTCCTTTATGCCGGAAAATACGGTAAAAAAAAAAAAGACATCAGTGTATTGTAGGTGCATGTTACAGTCCACTTTCTTTTCTGCTTCCATTTCACTACAATGAATAAATACTCCCATTAAACTTACTGTACTACGGCTTCTCCAGTCAATACTTACAGAAGAGATAACTGTATGATTAGCCAGCATGAGTCCCGACACTCTATGTGCACTTTGGATGTATGGAGATTTCCTAGACAGAGCCACTTGTATGCTTGCAGGTCCCCATGGGATGAACTGAGCCAGTTTGCGCTCTCGGATCCGCTGAAGGGATTTGTGGACATGTGTGGGATCTACTTCACCCTGCAACAAATACAAATTTTAGTGGAACCCTAAATTTACAAGGACATTTTCAGGTACCATCAAAAACAATATACAGTGGATTCTCTATGTATTGAAACCTGATGGATTGAAATACCTGCATTCATGGAACACATTCTGGGGCCGATTAATTTATTTTACAGCATTTTAAGACCACATCCATTGAAATCCCTCATGTATTGAAATTTTTTGTCAGTCCCATGAGAATCCATTGTATACCGTATTTACTGGAATCTAAGACGCGCCTGCTTTTTTGGGAAAAAATTTGGGGGAAAAAGTTTTTACTGATTCTAATACGCACCTTGCTTTTCAGAAATTTGTTACGCAAAACAGCTAACATGCAACAATAAAATCTGTTTCAAGAAATATTAACCTTTATGTAACAAATATTTAATTACAAATTTAGAAAAGGGAAAATTACCTAAATGCATCATCACTACTTTTCTGCATCCATTATAAATTTAGGCTGAGGCCTACCAGTAAAAACATTTCACAACAATTGCCTTAAATTGAAATTGAAAATTATTTACACATCACAGTCACAGTACTGTTTTCAATAACAAGCATTAACAAATAACTATCATAACAGAAAAATGTAGAAAAAATGAGTTCACTTATTATGGTATTAACAGTCATCATCTGTAGCACTGTCTGTAGTGGATTCATTGTTTGAATCATCAAGCTCAATGTCGCTGTCACCTTCACTGTCACTATCTTGCCACAACTCGTCGTCCTCTGTTCCATCCATATTGTTTGAAATACAGAATTTTCTAAATGCCTTTGCTATAAGATCTTCAGCGATCCTATTCCAGGCATTCAAAACCCATTGCATAGCAACAGACAAAGGCGCCCTCTTTATCCTGCCAGCTGGTGTAAGTTGCCGATCTTCACGAGAGCTACTGTTTGTATTGCTCATGCACGCTGTCTTTATAAGGCTTATTTATGCAAACGTCTAGTGGCTGCAGTTGTGAAGTCATGCCACCAGGTATGACAACTTGATCACACTTATTGTGTTTCAGTTTCTGTTTGACGTCTTCAGTTAGATGCCCACAAAATGCATCTACCACCAACATTGACGGTAAATTCAAAGCATTTCCAGGTCTCCTGAGCCATACTTTATCACACCAGTCACACATGAGCTTATTAGTCATCCACCCTTTCCCTTGGACTCTAACTGAAAGGCCTCTTCGGAAAACTTAAGTTTTTGGTAGTGTTTTTCTTTTAAAAATAATGTAAGGTGGTAATTTTTTTCCATCTGCTGTGCAGCACAGCATCACCGTAGCTCTCTGTTTTTCACCTCCAGTGGAAATTACTATTTACTTGTTTTTCCCCCTTCTCATTGACTGTGGTATTTGAGGGCATGTCAAAAAAAATTGGAGTCTGGTCACAGTTCCCAATTTGCCCTAACAAATAACTGTTCGCTTTTCTCAACCTAATGACATACCTCTGGAACTGTAGCGATTTCGCGTTGTAGTCGGCTGGCAGTTTCTGAGAAATCAACGTGTGTCTGTGAATTAACCTTGTCTTTTCATGAATCGAACAACCCATCCACGACTTGCCCTGAATTGGTGCCATGCAGTGCCAAGTCGCGTTGCAATCTCCATTGCCTTCAATTTTATTATTTCGCAAGATACCCCAAATCCACCATTCCGTTGCTCAACAACGAAATTCTTCACCTCCTCTTCGATTAGTGGGAAACAGCCACGTTTCAGCCCTTGGAAACCCTTCCTTGTACTTCTTGATGCAAATATTGCATGACGAACTTTCTTCCAACGACGAACATTACACTCGCTGATTCCAAAATGTGAGCCTGCTGCTCTGTTACCATTATTTTCTGCGAAAATAATTACTTTTTGTTTATGAAGCTGTGTAATGTTCACGTTTATCTGCCATTGTAAACAAATAACGTAAGCCAAAACAAAATCGATACAGCCTGCAGTTGCTGCTTTACGCACTAGATAACAGCGCTGTTCCATACGTGTCATGCATAGTTGCTGCTTTACTCGCTAGATGGCTCTGACTCAGTCGAAATCGAAGCGAAGCTGGCACTAGCAGTCATGGCGGATGATGTTTACGTGTACACGCGCGCATGTTTACAGAATTAGCTTTATATTTATGCCTTACGGTAAATGTTATCTTATGAAACATTTTTCTGTGTGAAACTACGGCAAAAGTTACTACATACATTATTATACCTTCTTTAAATAATACGAGTTACAAAATTCGTATGAGCCTAAATGCTTGTTTTCTATGTAATACGTTCACCTAGACGTGTTATTTACTTAACTTTCATATTTATCAGTTTTATTATTTCTATTAAAAACCCGTAGCAAAAAGTATGCACAGTGCAACGAAAAATGTATGAATATATAGCGTAATTTTTTTTTTGGCCATAAAAATTAATGGTAGTTGATTGTAAGACGCACTCATGTTTTTCAAAAAAAAATTCCAAAAATATATGCGTCTTAGAATCAAGTAAATACAGTATTTTTTTAATTAAAAAAATCTCTGAAAAATCACATTAAAAATTACTAAAAATAAGTTAAAGAATTCATAGCAAAATAGAAGGGTCACTACTCTTTTGACTGGCACGCCATGAGATAAAAAAACTATAAAAATCAACTGAATACTGCAGCAATTGTAATTTAAAATGAAAATACTATACTGCACTGCCTGTGCAACACACGAAGGAAAAAATAACGTAGAGGAACAACGGGAGAATCTAGTAATTCCCTTTCCTAAGCCATTTTGAGTGTCTACTTCGTTTGCCAGTCAGCGCTAATAATGTGCATGTAGCAACGATAAACTGGCAACCAAGTTTTAAAAGCTTTGATTTCACATTGTTACTCGGTATGCCACAGTATTTTTTTGTCACAGAAGGACGACAATGCGAAAATAAAATTATGATAATTTCTCGTATACTGAGTGTGAATACGTTGTGGATTAAAATTGAAGTTATAGGGAATAGTTTGATGTAACGTTTGGATTTTTATGAAATAACCCGTTACTTATAGATTTCGAACACGCGTTGTGTACAAATTCATTTTTGTTCTATTGTAAATGTGTGCTTTTATTTTCGCATTTCAGTAAAGTGTGAATAAATTGCAGTCTTCTTATTTTGAGAATTATCATCCGCCATTTTGTGCACTTCCGAGTAATGCCGAAGGCAGCCGAGCGCAAGCACACGAGTCGGAGAGGTTACGTTTCGCCAAAGAGTATGTAAATACGTATCTTGTTCTTGTTACGTTTTCCATTTAGATAGCAACAGTTTTGTGAATTTTGTTAACAAGTGGAGTACACTATTTTTATTTTAAGGCCAAGTGAAATGTATTTATGAATTATTGCTGTAACAGTGTCGCGGCCTTCAAAATATGTTCGCTCACTTGAAGAATGTCTTGAAATAATAAAGGAGGTAGAAAAATGTCCCGGTGAAAAGCATGCTGACATCGCCAAATGTCTCTGATTGCCACCTTTGACGTTAAAATAGATTGTCGGTAATACAAATGAGCTACAACCATACTCAATACACATATTTGAAGTGCAAATTTTCATGAGATGGACATATTAAAAATAATTTTTGAGGTTATGTTTTTAGTTGGGTTTTTTTTAAGTGCGGGGGGGTGTTGTGTGTTTCCCACATGTTTCGTTTTCTCGCATGCATAGTTTTTTCTCATTGGTCTCTTGAAAAACAATGGATAGAGGTTTCACTGTATTATTTTGGCAAATTTTATACAGTATAGAAATTTCAGGTGGTGTCACGGAAGAAATTTTTGTCACATATTTGCTACGTACAACTATAAAAACCAAGACTTAACATATTTATCAGTACAGATGTGAACATTATTGTACAAGGAACAACACATTTCTATATTATTATTTTAGTGAATTGTGACAAAGTACTTAAGGTGGTGCTACTGCAGAAGTTTGTCACCTTATAATTGCTGCAACATTTTAATCAAGAAGTCACACTAGTTTGAACAAAATGTGTAACAAGCTAACAACCAATTACACACGCACAAATATTTGTTACGCCTCATTAACATCAACAGGAGAGCTAAATTTATAGCGAACTCCATCACTACCAACACGACACTCCATTATAGGATCAGTGAGTAAGAGCACACATCACTCTTTGAAATAGTAAATACATCAGTCTCATTAGCCTTGAAATAAATCCCTGAGCTGTCTATTGCCTTCAACCCCATCACCCTAAATTCATTTGGAGACGATACTTCTTGAACTGTGCACACACAACGATACATGAAGTGTTTTTGTGGCAGTACTTTGCATTGGACAAAAATTTTCTTAGCACAACTATAAGCTTTCACTTTGTTGCACTGTTGTCACTAGAAACTCTTCTACATCGGGTTAAGCACTGTGTACATTCTTTATGATCTCGCAACACACACCCTCACTTTCCTGTCCAGAAAAAACTGAATTTATTAACAAAGTTGCACTTTTGCTATCTTCACATGCCACTACAAAGTGAAACTTAAGTAGTCTGTGCACTGGCAGACAACTTTGCCAACGATTACCTAAGATTGTTTGAACCTCCAATACTTTTGTTGTTTCTGGTACATACAGTATATTGATGGATTTAACCATTTCGGCTGCAGCATTTGCAAATCTTGGGCTCCATTAATTACAATTTTTTTTTGGAGTTCAGATCTTAATACAGTAGAACCCCAATTTAACGAAATGCCATGGGACCCGAAAATGTTTACTCTAAATCGATGTTTCGTTAAATCCGACTTAACCCCCCCCCCCCAACAACAAAAAAATGGTTAAATCCTCGGGCATGTTACGTCGGAATTTAAGGTAATTTTAATCAAGTATATTGGCTCAAATCAATCACGTTTATCGTCAACAGGTAAGCCACAACCTTAAAAAAAAATTGGCGAAAAAACTTTAAAAACTTTAGTGCAACACTCAGCGAGCATGCGCCTGGTGAGTTAGGTCATCCTTGCGCACGCCATCAACACAAGACGTGACGACTAACACCGCCGAGCCGTCAATCTTTTCGTCTATCTCCCGCCCGCCCCACCAACAAAATTAAGAAAATTCCCAAGAAAAATTGTAAAAAAATAAAACTGCAAGGAAAACTGGATTAAAAGTTTGCGAGACAACGGTAAAATAATAATTATAGTTTGTATGCAGCTGCGCTCATGAAACAAACTCATTAGTTTTCTAGCTAAAAATACTTTGCACTCAAGCGTTTTTTTAGCATCGGAGAAACAAATTATTTACGTTTACGGTAGTAAATTCGTTGTAAAAAATCTGAATAAATAACATTACGTAAATTTTTATAAACTCGCTTCTTTTATCACGGGACGCGAGTGTGAATAATCAAGCTGCACACCACTGCATTCTATTGGTAATAGAATTAATGAAGAGAGCACGCTGCCGTGCAGCGCATTCTAACGGAGACGCAAAGCACTATCTACGAATTGGTTCTTGCGCTGTCCACCGCCGCACTGTGGTGACTGGGTACATAGATGCTCGTTCACTCGATAGCCGCCAGGATGAGGATCTAAGTGCGCGCTTGTTATGCAACAAAGCGGCGCTCGCTTCGGCCGGGCCCGCGCGTGCGTATCTCAAAATCATACCTGCGGCCAAAGTTTTCGACAAATTTTTTTTTGTTTCTCGACGGAGTATTTTTAAAGGACTTAAATTACAATTAATATTCCATCTTATCAAAGTCACTTAGTTATTTAATACATTTTTTTGGTATACTTTGAAGGTTCCTGAAAATCCTCTCGTTAAATTGCTGTTTTCGTTATTCCCAGGTTCGTTAAATCGGGGCTCTACTGCACCACTTGTTTAACTTCTCCACTAACACCATCATGGGGACACCTTTTCCGTGGGAAGTTTCAAAATAACTGTGATCAGCTGGGAAACCAAAGCCTTCTGTATGAAAAAGGTCACATTTTGTGTCTGCTTTAAAACTGACTTGCAGCACTATCAGTAAAGTAGTGAAAAAAATCAATTTCAAACATGAGCTTTGCCTTCAAGTCATTGAAAATAGCTTCATTAAACACATGCACACTAACTTTGTTGTGGTTCAGTAAGTGTGTTCAGTGTTGAGTTTTCCTTCAGTTTTGTAGTAAATTACTGCAGGGAATCAGTACCTGTCATCTTCAAATTCTTAAATTTTCACTGTGGGTCTTCCTAAGTATTTGACTGGTAACTTTCCGAAGACGGGAAGTCATTTGTCTCTACGGATGGTTACAGGTATATTAATAGCAATAGTAGTCGAGCAATGCCAAGTGTATACAATGTAAGAAACTTTTCTCTCTGCCTTGTTGAAACATAAAACATTATAGAAAACTTGCAGTCTAAATTAAATGCAGTAGTTCCATTATTCAAACATGGAGTGTACTAATCCCCTTTAACTAAATAATTTTCAGCGAAGTCTTCCAAAATTATTATTTATTTTGTGGTAAGTGTCTCTTTCAATGCATGTAATTCAACATGTTGTCTTTTAGTATTGTAATTATGCAGAGAAAGAGATTCCATTCCATCTGTGTGTAAAGCTCTGATTTAACTGTTTCAATGCCTGCAGATATTCTTTGTTTTACGACTCTACCATTTTCTGTTCCCCATTATAAAAGTAAATCTGTGTGACGCTCAATTCAGGATCTTCGAAATAAATATCTAAATTTGAAGTTCCACGGTCATTACATTACCTGTCTATGCAATGTATGTTTCTGTGAGTACTGTACTTTGTTTACAGAATTAGGTAAATTCAGAACATACTTCCTCAGTGAACTTATCAGCAGTTCAACATTTGCATGATAACTACACACACATACATCCTGATCTACAAGAGTAATAGGAACATGTTCAGGGCGTAAGGATTTAAATTTGGAAAATCAAGTGAAACATCCGCAAATTCTGTATTGAAAATATTGAATGCTTCACGTAAGTTCACAAGCAACAACCATTTCCGACACCTCATTTTCCACTTGCAGTTTGAACAGACACGAAGTCTTTCCGACTAGCACACTGCCAACTTATATAGTCTCTTGGGAAAAAATTTGTTACTGAACTAATAATTTCACCTGCAAGAGCTCACTTCTCTGTTTTCTACGAAATACAGTTTTGTGTTTTACTTGCTAGTCCTGCTAAATTTACAAACTTTCTTAATTTTTTTTTGGTGACAGTGATTTAACAAGTTTTCAGAGAACCTCTAAATGTTTCCTTGGTGAGTGTGGAAGTGCTTTTTTTGCTCTAACAGTAGCTTTACCTAAAGCACTGGGAGAAAGAAGTGTACAGTCATTGCAGTTCTATTGCCTTATTTTCTTCCGTGCATCATTTTTCTTTTCTCGCTCATATTTTCTTAACTTAAAAATACCTCCACTTCTAAAAATAGTTCTTGCCTCTTCAGTTTTTTCCTTTCTCGATCTTTGAGTACATTTCTTCTTCTCTTCCTGGAATTGACGTTTGCCTCACTCTATAATCTCGCATCCGTTGAGCACCTGTCCTACCCATTGTATTGTTGATCTAGAAACATAAGTAATGGAACACAACTTGTAAAAGTATATGGTCTATGTGGGGCATAATAAAATTAAATATAATTAGTAAGGAATATACAATGTGTTGGTAAATGCATACTAAGTGTGCAACTACTAAAATTCATATCTACGTCCATCTGCAAGCACATGAACTATTTAGTTTTATCAAACATAGTTGTTGTACAGTTATAAAAAAAGTTTTCCAACTTGTAAAAAAACTTTCTTAAGGCTAAGATTACAATTAAGTAAACTTACCAGATTTATTTGATATTTTTCTTCATTGACTTCAAAGATTGAATTTAGTAAACTGCACCTAATGGAAGGTAAGTATCATGTGATAAAAATGTCGGGGAAACTGGAACAGGTTAGGAGGGAAACTAAGAAAAAAAAATTTCCTTATTCAATGAAAAAATTATCTTCGTGACAAAAAAAATTCCTTCAGTGACAATTTTTGAAATCTTATATTGTTTTAAAATACAAATGCAAAAAATTATAGCATTGGATTGTTGTTGTCTTTAAAGCATGTTTATTAAGATAAATAATAGCCAAATCCTTTATACAGCCAAATCCTTTGTTTTTTACAGTTTTATGACCTGAAACACAGAATTTCAATAGTTTCCTTTATCAAATATTATATCTGAAAATATTCAACTGTGTCCCTGCTTACCGTGGCCTGACCCTACTACTATGTATATCCAATTACACTAGACCCCCGATTTTACGAATACTCACGGTTCCTCTCATCGCATTCGTAAAATCGCTACCTACGTAAATTCGATAGCGGCTTATTTTTGCCCCCCCCCCTCCCCATTTCCATAACAGAAACTTTTAAAATTGCATTTTTTCTGCAAAGTGTCTCTAGGCCCCAACTTCTGTGGCGTTGTGCGGGAATTTAATTAACGTAATAATGTAAACATAAATTGATATCAGTAGCCAGACGTCACACTGTTTAGCGGTAGATATGACCGACCCTTGTCCCCAAAAATGAGAAAATCGAGATTCCGAGTGTCTTCTCTCGAGCGAATAGACCGACTTCCGTAGCATTTAACGGAAAAATAACGCAAGTGATAGTTGAAATATAAATTTATATCAATAGGCAGACGTCTTACGATCAAAAGAACACCGCTAAACAATAGATATGATCGACCTTTGTCCTAAAAAAAAGAGAAAACCGAGCTGTCGAGTGCCTTCTCACGAGCGGATAGCCCAATTTGCGTAGCGTTTAATGGAAAAAAAAGTAGGCATTCCTTACTAGTAAAATGTCCTTGTAAATTATTCACCAAAGAAAGAAGGAATAAGCGGATGTATTTATTCATTGCGCAGTTTTATGTATCTTAACGTAGAAACATTCCCTCGACGTTGTTGATAAATTGTACGAGAACGTAGATACTAGTAGCGTGCAGAGCGGACAGATGGCGCAACTGTACGAACGTTCACAAGATGGCTGATAGATAGCGGCACTGTAGCATATACCGACGTTGTTCCAAAAACGCCATTTTGTGACGTTCTTACCTAAAATCGTCGAGAATTACATGTATAAGTGAATGAAAATAATCACTTTCACAGTCAGTATATGCGGTAAAAATAAATTAGGAGTTCCGGGATTACGTAATACACAAACGTCTATTTATTTTCCAAGCCCGACATACCCGGAGACAAATGTTTCTACACTTGGATAATAGGTAGCGTTATTATCGTGCTTACTTGTGAAACGCACGTTTTACGACACGCAGTAACGCATTGTTTAAGCAAATTACGCGCCAAATTAATTGTTTTAAGTACGTATGGTGTTAACGCAATAAAGAAAACTATCACGCTATTATTTATAGGGTTCGTGTAAAAAAGTAAACTCATTCGGCGCGAGACGAGAGATTTATATAAGACGTCGTGAAACAGCCTAGAAGGAGGCTGTACTATAGTTAAATGAGCATATGTGCATGCACTGGAACTTTGCGTCTATAGTACGACCTCAATATAGATCCTAATACGTTGTAGTTGATGGAGACAGGCCGGCCGGCTTGGCTTGGCTCAGGCGCCGCCGCGGTTTTCAAACTGTCACTGCCACATTTTTTAACAGAGTTTCGCTATTTTGGTTTTATTTTTAATATTGTGACTTACCAAGTAATAACTGCAACTCTACAATTCATATTTTAATGCCGTGAATTAGATACAGTATGTTTTATTCATTGTCAACATAATTCCTTACAATTTTTCTTGTCATATAATTTTGTTATTTTTTTAGGGTTCCTGAGATTGTATTCGTAGAATCGCTACCTTCGTTAAATCCAGGGTTCGTAAAATCGGGGGTCTAGTGTATTTACAGTTTCATTTAAATACAGATAATATCTATTTAATTTTTTTTTTTGCTGAATTTCAGTAATGTAAGGATGTGTTAGCTACTTCTATTTTTTTCTGTTTTCACCAAGTCAGCATACTTGATTTACAAGTAGTTTTTCTTTAATTACCATGTCAATAAGTCTCCAATTTAATTTAGTTGGAAATGTTTCATTTCTTCCGAAATAGTTGTCGATAATACCAGAATTGAGTACTGTAGTCTTGATATTCCATACATGGTACACAGACACTGTATTCCAGTACATACTATACACTACACTAGTGTATATTTTTCACTTCAAAGAATGATTACAGTATTTTCTACCACCCTCCTACATGTAACAACAACCTTATTTTCAACATACACTCAAGAAAAAAATTGTTTTTCACTATACAGTTTCACCCTGTTATTGAAACACGTAATTAAATAAAATAATTATTTAACAAAATATATGTGGACAGCCCCTCAGCACTGTTTGACATATTGGGAAGATATGCAAAGCAGATGGTGAAGGCTGGCTCCCAGCATGACACACAAATGTTCAACAACCACAGTGTGTACTGCATAGTGGCTCATTCTGGAAGAGCAAGGAAACGCCATCTTGCACATGGTTCTCTGCACCACCACACCTTGGGCTTTGGATCAAGCACAGGCAAGTGACATTTGAAGTGCATGGTGTCTTGCACATGGTCAGGCACAGCTTCAATATGTCACAGCGGGCCGGCTGAGAGTTTCATACTTATATGTATTCATTATAATAAATCCTTACAGCAGGGTGTAAATCACCATCTTTTTCTAGCTATATATGATGTTACAAAATTCCATGTCAATATTCTGGGAAAACAATCCTCACCTGTAGAGGAACAAAAAAATGCCATGTGGACATAGGTCTGAAAATGCACAGTTTCTGCGCTACAGCTCGCAATACATAAAGTATTGTGAACTGTAGCAAAAAAACAATGCATTTTCAGATATATGTCCACATAACCTTTTTTGTTCCTCTACACTTGAAGACTGTTTCCCCAGAATATTGACATGGAATTTTGCAACACCCTACATTTATCCAAAATCCTTGTTTTTCATGTAATGAATTTATAATTTTGCTTTCAATTAAAATTGTCTGAGTGGTACATGTGTAAATACAGTATTTTTGCACAACATTATTTGGCATATGGAAGCTTGTCAAATAAGTTTGTTTCCAAATGATTCTATAAAGTACCAGTAGTGATTTTAAAGCCATTCCCTTGAACCCTAGCCATTTAATAAGACAAAAGCTCTATTACATGACTCATAGATTGCCTAAAAATTTTATTACCTGGATTATATTGAGAATGGAAATGTAGCAATGAGCTGCACTACGGTCATGAACTGTGGACACCATCATGTTCTTTGGTTGCAGAAGTCGTCTCATCACGTCCAACACAGTTGTTTTGCGAACTGACGCTCCCTACAAAACAGTCAATTTTTTTTCAACTGTATGAGAGTATGGTAAGCTACATTTTATGTTAACAATGGTTAAAACTGAGTAAATAAAGTTCACCACATGAAAGTTACCAATGTTGTATTTTTATTTTTTCTGTTAATCCTGGAAACTACATGTAACATTATGACGGCAGAATGATTTTGACTGTGTATAGAGGAAAGGTGGTTTGAATTGTGTTTTGTTTGTTACAAAGGGGATAATTTTAAGTTATAATAAATGCTATAACAACTGTAGTTAGATATTCATAAACTTAAGACTTGAGTATTCTAGACGCTTTAAATGTATATTAAATGTAGTAATAACCCTTCCAATAAAATTTACTAAGACATGTCCATCAAACATGTGACAAACAATAGACCATGCAGCCGGCTATAAAGCAGGTCCACAAGATTATAGACTAGGTAAAGGTCATCTGCTAGATGTGTACATTTCAGGTGTGTGGCATTGTACACAACAAGGCCCAAAACACAACAATACTGATCTCTCTTAAAGACACTGTTGTAATAAGTTACACAAAAATTTAAGCACAAAAAGGATTAATTACCGTAGAGCCCCGATTTAATGAAAGGATTTTAAGGAACCTTGAAAAAGTATTTAAAAAAATGTTTGAAATAACTAAGTGACTTTGATAAAATTGTAATGTAAATAAGCTTAAATCATCCGTTGATAAACAAAAAAAATCTTTGAAATTCATTAAAAACTTTGGCCACGGGAGTGACTTTGAAATAATGTGTGGCTGAGTAAGCAATGCTGTGTTGTGTAACAAGCGCACGCCTAGAGGTTAGGGAACGAGCATTTAGATATCCAATCTGCACAGCGTGGAGATGGACCGCACAAGAACTAATTCACAGATAGTGCTTCGCACCTCCAATATAATGCGCTGCAGTGCAGTGTGCTCTATTGATCATTGAAAATCCTGGACTAATAGAATGCAGTGGTGTCCAGTGTGATTATTTATTGTCATGTACCGTGATAAAACCAGCAAATTTATTAAAAAATACGTAATTATATTTATGCAGACTCATTACAGCAAATTTATTACTGTAAACGTAAATAATTAGTTTCTCTGATGTTAAAAAAATGCTTGAGTGCATAGTATTTTTAGCGATCGAGTTTGTTTCATGAGTGCAACTGTCTACAAGTCACAACGGCAGCCGCGCACATATTTAATTGTTATTTTACTGTTGTCTCGCAAACTTAACTTTTAATTCACTTTTCGTTGCAATTTATTTTTTAACCATTTTTCATGGCAATTTTCTGAATTTTGTTGGTGGAGTAGGCAGGAAAGAGACAGAACATGTTGATGGCACACGGACGGCTTAACTCACCACACAAACACTCGCCGAGCATTACACTGGAAGTATTTGAAGTTTTTTCACCGATTTTTATTCTTCCATGACTGTGGCTTACCTGTTGACGGTAAATGTATTTTGTTATAGTTTTGAGCCAACAGACTTTTTAAAAATTACCTAAAATTCCGACGAAACATGCCCGAGGATTTAACTTGGTGGGGGTGGGGGGGGGGGTGAAAAAAATTTAAGTCGGATTTAACGAAACATGGATTTACAGTAAACATTTTCGGGTCCCATGGCATTTCGTTAAATTTGGGTTCTACTGTAATTACATTCAAACCTCTTTAATACAAACCTGAAGGGATCACAATTTTGGCTGTTTGTAATAATGAGGTTTGTATTAACAGGTGTTCACAAAAACCTTAAAAAGTTTCTAAAATTTTAGTCACACTATGTTTATCCCCGCAAATCAAATAGTCTTTTCACCACAATGACTTCCTTTTACTTGAGAAATTGATATTGCATGGTTTAATGCATAAACAAAATTTTTATTAAACATTTGAGCGGGGACATTAAGAAATACGTGAATACCTGCCAAAAATGTCAGGAATTTAAGGCTCCCAAGAACACGAGGATAGGGCTGTACGCCGCGGAAGAGCCCTCAAGCCCCTGGATGAAAGTGCACATAGATATTTTCGGGCCCTTGGTTCGCTCTAAGAAGGGGAATGTAGCGTTACTGGTGGTGCTTGACACCTTCTCTAAATACACCATCTTGTTGCTTATAAGCAACATGAAGGCCAAAGCCCTTAAAGAAGTGTTGGAAAATCAGGTGTGGAAAATCTTTAGTGCTCCCGCAGAGTTAGTGAGTGACAACGCTGCATGTTTTTCGGGTAGCGTGTTTAAAGTCATGTGTAGTGAGTGGGCAATCAAACATTCATTTAGCTCTCCTCATTTCCCGCAAGGGAACATGGTCGAGCGTGTAAACCGGAACCTCAAAGTGGTGTTAGGGATCTTTAGCAATCCCGTGCACACGGAATGGGATGTGCAAATACCATGGATCAACCTGGGTTTGAACGATGCCTTGCACAAGAATACGGGGGAAAATCCGGGTCAAGTGTTTTTCGGTAGGCGCATAACGCACCCTTTACTAAATGTATGGGGAATCCCTCCCCTGGATTCCTTGCATTCTGAAAATCAACGTAAGGTTTTACTGAGGCGAGTCAAAGAGAGGTTAATCGATGCCCAGAGAGAAGGAGCGCGCAGATACAATCAGGGTAGGAAGGCGAACCCCTTCAGGGTGGGAGACCTGGTGTTGTGTCGTAGTTTTCGCCTTTCGGACTTGGCTCATAAAGTGTCTGCTAAGTTGTTCCCGCGGTACGAAAGGCCGTACAGGTTGCAAAAGTGCCTCGGCGATAACACCTGGCTCATGCATAAGGAGAATGATCCTATGGTGCAAAGGAAAGCACATGTGGTGCATTTAAAGGTATTTTGTCCTAGGCCTTAAGAGTCTATTTTAATATGTTATGATGTATGCCGGCCGGCAAAAAGAAGTAAATAGTGTTTGTATATTGTGAGGCGCCTCAAATGAGTTCATGATTAACTAATGTGTAATGGACTTGTGATTATGTTAGTTGTTTATATGATTGTGATGGTGTTTGTAAAATTGTGTATACTAACTTGTATGGTTATGTAATGTTGAGTCAAAGTATGGTTATAAATTTCTTGGATGTAGGTTTGCTAGGGGAGGGGGAGCAGAGTGTCACGATGACAGAGAGGTCATCGGAGGTCGAGGGCCGGTCATTGACTTGGATAGGGAGGGGGGTTGAGCGGGCTCCCGCCGGGTTTTGAGTATTTTGAGTTTTTCTATTTCCTTTTAGGGGGGGTTTCTTCTTCAATTTTGAGTTTTGGGGGGAGTCTTTTCACCCTTCCTTCTTGTGAATGACTTGTGGTTAGCGTGAAGGGAATTATTTAGGAGTTGGGTTGCCCTGGTTGACGGTGCTGGCTTCCCCCCGCCCACCCCGCTCCTCTCTTCCACTGGCCATGGAGGAGAGCGGCCTGGGGTTGGGGGGGGGAAGGCTAGTTCCGCCGACCGGCGGTAGGGGCGCGCGGGTGGAGGCGAGCGCTGCTCGCATCGGGGAGAAGGGCATTCTGAGGCCAGCGTTCGATGGGAGAGGTGCCTGTACCGAAGAGTAGTCACGGAAGGTTTTTGTATCCTGTTGGTCGCCGATGTGCGTGAGACGCAACACGAAACTTAAATGGGTTCGTCCTGCAATCGTACATATCTACTTCCTACACTGCCCGAGGCGGTTGGTGAGTAAAATGGACATGATTTAGTTGGTGCAGAAGAGGCCCTAACAAACATTTTTCGGGCGCGCGACTTCGCACCGTGCGGCACCGCTGGAGGGGGATTAACTCTACGAGGTAGTAGCGCTGGTGTAACAGGAATTCCTGTGAAATGGATGGGCTTTCTCCGTTGCGGGAGATCGGAGAGAGTGGTAATCTTCGCATTTGAATATTGAGTTAATGTACTCGTTGGCGGGGAGATTATGTTAGGAAAAATGGACGAGGGGCGTTTCGTGCGCAGAGGATAAATGGAGACTCAGAAATAGTGTCTGCGTTTCTATTGTGCATCGACCTACCTTTGAAAGATGTATTTATAAGTATTGGTGCGTATTGGTAATTGTAATCGCGCTTGTTGCTTTGGGTATTCAAGCATATTATTGTTATTGTCAGTGTTTTGAAGTGATACGCGTAAAACAAGGAACAAGGGACTGACATTTTATGATATCGAGTGTAAAGAGTGTTGTAGCGAGTCGTGCATTCGCATCGAATTGTTATAAACATTTGTAATGTGGGATAAGGTTGTTCGAATATTGTATCTGGAGAGCTTAAAATGTCAATACATGGTTTGTTCTAAAATGTTTTCTTCCTTGCTCAGAAATGTAAAGAGTAGATCCCTAATCTCTGATAAGCTATAAGCATAGGTCAGTAGAGGCAAGGGACAGTAGTCCCATTTAACCTTGTTTGTTATCTTTGTTCGTTGGTATTTATGTTGGATAGGTTTAGGCCTTGTAAGAAGAGTCTGGGTAGTCCGGCTCACATTAACGTAATTATTTAATTTCTTGTCCCATTCCAAGGGGAATAAAAATCCCTTTGCATTAATGAGATCTTTGTATTAACAGGGTTTGTATTAACAAGGTTCCACTGTACAAACATTAGTAGCACCAATAAAGCGGAACTCTGAATACTAGATGCCACCGATTACATATTTTTAATGTCAGCTGTACTGTTCTTTGAAGATACCTTTGAATTAGAATTTGAAGTGCCAACCTGAAATTTTGGTAATATAATTGCAGTCAAATTAAATCAAACAAGTGCGGGTATCTCACACCACTTGACATCCATTTTGAAAGGGAGACCTCTCCTTTTTACACGTGGAATCATGCCAGACAATGCCGCTGGATGGCTGGTTTTCTCGGGGATCTCAGTTTCCCTTGCCCCTTCACTCCAGTGCTACTCCATACTCACATAATATCACCTCACCAGCGCTAAAGACCTCAATGTTTAGCACTGACCAAAATCTATTCACTCACTCACCCACTCCTAAGCATTTAACCACTCACAAATGTAGAAGTGTCTTTTTCATACAACCTTTTATGTGTCTAAATTATTTCCTGATTTGTGAACAGGATCAGTGAGGTCACATTGGGAGGCAGTGCCAGTTACTTACTGTACAACCTTGATTTTACGACTGTTCATTGTTTCCGAAAATGCAGTCATAAAACGAGTGGAAAAACATTTCACCCTCAAAAATGTAAAAATTATTATTTCAGGAAAATTTTTTGCTTAATGTCCGTGTCAAATTTTCTCTGTCGCAAAACAAATACATAATCCCCCAAGTTATGAAAGGGTTACGTTCTGGAGGCAATTTCGTAACTCAAATTTTTCGTAAGTCGTGTAGGTTAGGTACCACGAACTTCACAAGAAACTAAATACAGTGATCCCTCCATAACTCGGACCTCGATGTCCCGGACTTCGGATAACTCGGACAGAATTTAAAAAAACAAAATTAATTTTAATTAAATTATTTTTGGTCAAAAATCATAAGAAAATTGTGTCTGTCTCATTTAAATCCATCACGTTTTATTTAAAAACAGTATTAAGCTTTAAAAACAGTTGCTCATCGCTACGTAGCCTTTAATAATCCCACCGTAAAATATGTGGCAAGTTCCGTGTGGTTAAATGTTGCTAGCGAGGCGCGCGAGTAGAGATGCAACTCAGCAAGCACGCGAGTGGAGATGCAACTCAGCAGGCAGACCTCCCTTCTTTATCTTTCCTCCCTCTTCGCGCGAGACACACACACACGCACGTGCGTCGTAAATAAACACTACAGTATGATGCTGGTGAATTGGACGGTAACTACAGGTCACAATAGCACCTGAATGGAAATTTATTTTGTTCTGGTATGTGCGATAAATTCAAGATTGCAAAACGATTAGTTCCGGACATAATAAAAAAAATTAAAAGCCATTGGTTTGCATTGCAATTTAAGCAAGGTGGTGAGAGGGTTTTATGGCCATTTAATGACGTCTTACAAGCCGATGAGGGTGAAGTGAGGTGAAAGAACAACACAACATCCATGCCCGAGCAAGGATTCGAACCCAGGGCCTCTCGCACCGTAAACTGCCGCCTAACCCACTACGCTAGAGGCCGGCGCGATATATCGAAAAAATAAAACATGGCTTAATAAATTATAAAAAGGGGAGGGGGCAGAAAGAGGCTTTTGCCCCGGGTCACACATTCTAGAGAGCCTCGCTTTTGAAAAAGTTAAATGGTTAAAATGAATGGGCTTTTATTGAGTACCCTTTAATGTTGATGGTATCTGCGAAATTTATTTTAAAGTGTAAAGTGTGTGTAAAGACGTCACTGATCTATGACGACGCAGCCAAGGTAAGATAGTATGGAGGGAGGCCTACAAGCGCACATTATCACTTCAACCACGGCCGTG